>CAKKXW010000035.1:39663-53473 GCA_920937365.1 Sphaerophoria rueppellii | reverse complement strand
ACAGACAGGACCAAAAATCGCTTGAAGAATTTTTCTCTCAAAGCAGCCCAAAGCTTTTTCATCGGATGTTGTCATGGTCCATGTCTCTGCACTATACATTAGGACTGGGATGATGAGGGTTTTGTAAAGTGTCACTTTAGTTGCTCGGGAGAGGACTTTACTACTCAATTGCCTTTTAAGTCCAAAGAAGCAGTAATTAGAAAGAGATCCCAGGTAGGAAAAGTCCTTAACTACCTCGAAGTTAAATCTGTCTATGTTGACGTTTGATCCAAGACGTCGATGTTGGTAGCCCTTTCTTGTCGACAGCATTAACTTGGTCTTGCCTTCGTTAACCGCTAGACCCATCTTCCTGGCCTCCGTTTCAAGACTCACAAACGCTTCACTGACATCACGCTGTGTACTTCCAATTATGTCAATGTCGTCTGCGTATCCTAGTAGCTGGATGGACTTGTGCCTCTGGTGTTGACATTAGAGTTTTGCACAATCTTTTCAAGTTTGATGTTTACGAAATCGCATGACAACGCGTCACCTTGTGTAAAACCTTTTTTGATATCAAAAGCATCCGTTAGGTTTTTTCCGACCATGATGGAACAGTATGAGTTTTCCATTGTCATCTTACACAGACGGATGATTTTTTCTGGGTAGCCAAAACTAGACATCGTTCTTTATAATTGGTCTCTATTAACGCTGTCATACGCGGCCTTGAAATCGAAGAAAAGGTGGGTTGGTATCGATTTGGAGTTTCTGGGTCTACTGGTGAATGTTGGTCGGTGGTGGACTTTCCGGGTCTGAAGCCACACTGATAAGGACCTATCAGGTTGTTGACGAAGGGCTTCAAACGTTAACACAGTACGGCAGACAAGATCTTTTAGGCGATGTTAAGGAGACTTATACCTCTGTAACTGGCGCAGTTCATGTATAAAAATCCATGATAATCGGTTTAGTAGTTTTTGTGATGGTGTAACAAACTAACTTACATTCACATTGATTTTATTAGTGGAGATAGTGATAAACTATAGCGTGTGAAATTAGCCTTAAGATAATTTTTTTTTCTCCAAAACTCTCTTTCGTATAAAACACAGATGCGTCGTTACAATATTTGTAACAGTAAGGTACGAAAAAGTGAACCTTTTTAGATGAGCGGAACTGTGTCTAACAAAAACCTTTGATCAGCGCTGTGAACCGATTTAATTTTTTTCTTTTCAAAAACCCGATTTTGCGTCTATTGTGAAAAAGCTTTCAGTTTTGTCCCGCTAGTACACATAATTGGCGCTAGATGTCCTAAAGAAATTTGAAGGTGTTTTCCATCATTTAGAAACCAGGGACAATCCAATATGTTTTCACTTTATTGTGTCTTCATAAATCTCAGAAGAGCTGGCGCACCTTCCTATTTATTATTTTTTAATTTAAATAACAAAAAAAAAAAAAATAAGTAAAATGCGTGAATAAAAAATAATATGAACAGGAATACATCCCCAAAGTTGGATTGGTTTATCCAAATAAAAGTACAAATAAGAATTATTGGTGTTTCTATTCAATTGGTTCGCAGTATATGTTATCTACAATTTTAGATTTTTATCGGACCCCATTATTTATAGCCACTTCAAATGCTAATATACTCATTATATCCACCGGCTGAGATTGGTCATTACTCCATTATCATTAATATACTCATAAGTGGTGTATCGTACTTGACACCACTTTAACTACGGCTATAAGGCTTTCTTAACAAATTTTATTAAACAACGTATTTAATCTAATAAAAGGAATTAGATGAGTATACAGATATTTGCAGTTTCAACTGTATTTAAATGCTTTTCGTGAAATACATAGTTTCTTAAATGCACAGTTGTTTATAGATTGTCCAACAAAACACAAAAATAAATATTAACAGAAACTCATGTTTACATTTTCTTTTAATTGTTTTCTGAATATTGAGGTGTTGCTTTTTTCATACAGTGAATTTATTTACGATTGTTTAGAGTTTGCAATAAACAAACCAATCAATGGAGGCATCATCATTTTAATTTACTAATTTTAAATAAAAAAGAATTATTACGCCCAAATAGATTTTGTTTATAAAGAGCTGACAACTACTAAAAAAACCCATACGTTTCATAAAAAATCTTGGTAGTGATAACAATAACAATAATGAAGGTTAAATTATAACTAACCAAATTACACATGCCCAAAACAACACAGTTTAAAATTCAAATCTATAATAGGCCAGGAGCCCCCATACGAGAAATTCGCATCATCGCGCCCACTAAAATTTTAAATAAGGAATAAAAGATACAGCCAAGACGAATAAGATTCTCTTGGTCGGCGTGAATTTTGCTAGCCGGAAAGGCCGCGCATACCGATTGCAATGTGGTCAAATGTCTCTATCATCACGGATTCTATTTCTATTTCTTTCATTACACGCGTCCTTACGTTAGATGCAGAAATAATACCTTGGTTTGCTTGCTTTAAAGCTGCCAAAAGTAACGCGCAAACCAATTTTTTATGAACTAAATTACTGTAGTTTATAATAAAACACAGTGTTTTAGTTCATAGTAAAATCTGATTTGCGCGATACTTCCGGCAGCTTGAAAGCAAGCAAACCAAGGTATTTCTACATCTAACGTTTAGCCTTATTTACAATCGAGTTTTAAAGGCGGTATAAAGTTACTCCGACTTTAAAACGCCTTTAATCATTGACATATTATATGACTGCAAGTTGCCAACTTCACGTGTGTTCCAGAGTAAAGAACGCTATTGGTTTTCGGTGGCCAAAAAAAAAGACCGATTCCAGCTGTAAAAATTTAACAAAATAAATCAAAGGTGAAAAGTGTCAAATATATAATTTGTTTTGTTTTTATAGAATGGTCAAATGTAGCATATAACGTTCGTTGTTTTTTCAACTGTTGAGTTTAAACATATTTCTTGGGACTTATTTTGCCCCTTCGAACCAATGGCGCTGCTGTAGCTTGTATCTTTTTCTTCGCATGAAATATGTATGGAAATGACAAGTGACTAGCAGTCCATATTTATTTTGTCAAAGCTTATTTAGTATCGAAATGTCATTAAAAAAAAAAAAAAAATTGGCAACTATTCCGGACCTCCCCTAGCAAATTCTTCCATGAATCCTCGACAACGAGTCCTCTCCAGCGCGAATTTGGTCTGCCACGGTGTTTCCTGCCATGAATGGCATTGATAAGGAGTTTCCGGATCGGTTCCTCTTCGCTCATGTGAGTTGGTCCTGATATCGTTGTTCTGCCTGGCCTTAAGCCACACAGGTACGTGCCGATAATTGTGTTGCAGATCAGTTTAAGACGCTCACAGAGTACGTTGGATAGGATTTTGTATGCAAAATTAAGCAGAGATATGCCGCGATAGTTTTTGCATGACATAGGATCGCCTTTTTTGTAGATGGGGCATATGGAGCTTATCGATCAGTCATTGGGCATGCATTCTTTCTTCCACACTTTATTGATGACCTGGTGCATGCGGTTCATCAAAACACCTCCTTCATATTTAAAGAGTTCCGGAGGTATTCACTCCGACCCGGCGGACTTGTAATTTTTTAACTTTTGGATGGGTCTTTCTACCTCTTCTGCTCTGGGGGCTGGGACTGGGTCTTCATTGACTGGTCTTGCTTCTCTTTCGTTTTTAGCTCGCTCGATATTTTGCACATTCAGCAGCTGTTGGAAGTACTGCTTTGAAACATCTACAATTCCCTGTGCTTCAGTAACTAGGTTTCCTTTACTGTTTCGAAGAGCCTGTGTCCCGGTTCTGAAATCAGAAGCTAATTGCTTCGACCCTTTATAGAAACACTGATGGTTGTTCATGGTCCGAGACTCTTCTAGATCTTTGAGCTGAGAAACTGCGGATGCTCTTTTCTTCCTTTGCAGTGTCTTTTTCTCATTTCTCCTTTTTGTTGGATACTCTTCTCTTGCTGCTCTTGTTGCAGCATCTGCAAACGTGCATTTTCCGTCTCTCTTTTCATCAGGTTATACCCCAGGTGGTTTTGTGGATATGCTTACGCGGAAACCTGGTACTCGCAACCACCATGTTCTTCGGTGCTACCAACTCAAGAAACTGCTGTTCATTGTCAAACAATGGAATCCAATGTATTGCATGAATACGCGCTCCCAACCTATTTTGGCGTTGAAATCACCAAGGATGATATTGACGTCGTACCTTGGGCAGGTATTGTATTGAGGGTCCTTTCTTCGAGTTCAAAGAAGGCATCTTTTTTGTCATCTGCGGTGCGGCCTCCTCAGTAGGAACATTTATGAGACTAAAGAAGTGAAGATACCCTATAGTAATCCGTTGCTCTTGATTATGCACTCTTCTCTTACCAATAGGATCGATGTTTTCCCATTTTTAAATATTTGTTTGTACAACTCTGCGAAATTTAATAAAAGGATACAACTATTCATAAGAAGGATCTAGATCTAGACTATTACAATAAACAATGATTCGTTCATTGACGTGAGTCGATCTTGATTCTAGAATCGATACTGAACAAATTTGTTTTATGTTATAAGCTCCAACATGTTGCTGGTGACAATGTTAGACTGCCTAGTGGCAGGAAAAAAGACAAGGTTTCAAGAGCTTACACTTGGTAACAATTAAGTGAAGAAGAAATATTGGGTAGCGAACATTATCCGGGGACTCGCTTCGTCGACTGATTTTGAATGTTCATTTATGTATTATTTCCTCATTTTGATGTTAATGTTGGTTTTTTTGCATTCAAATGTTTACCTTATTAATTTTTTTATTTCGTTTTTTGTAATATTTAAATTTTATGGTAGTTTTTTCAATTTTTCCTTTTTTTTTTCAAAGGGCAATCATAAGTCTTCATCATGGGGGACATGTTCCGCAGCGAAGAAATGGCTCTGTGCCAAATGTTTATTCAACCAGAGGCAGCGTACACGTCTGTGTCGGAACTAGGAGAAACTGGATGCGTTCAATTTCGTGATGTAAGTTTGTTTAGATTAATGGGTCTGTTTTTCGATTATAAATTATCTTGGATGATCATCACACAAATTTCATTTACTATTTTTTATTGAACATTTTGATTTTGAAATAATGTTTTAATGAATGGGATGGGGCATGGTATACCATGGGGATGGGGTCCAGTTTTACTTTTCATTTTTTTTTGTTAAGATATTCGAGTCAATTAAAAAATTAAAAAAGGAAAATAGATTGTCAAGTTCAAGAGCTCGCAAATGAATGTATCTATATTTTTGATTTAGCTTTGATATGGTATATTAATGATTGTCCTAATTTTAAAGATTTTTTTTTTTGTTTTGCAAAATATGTTTTATTTAAACGCACACGCTTCTTTGTTTTCTTTTAAAGTTTATTTTTATAAGCGATGTCTGCAATATGTAACTTAGGCTATAGTCATTGGAATATGATGATTTAAAGACAGAAAAAGAGAGGTGGACTTAATGTGTCTAGAAAGCAGCGTGAACGGTCAGAGCAGTGCACATGCACACTTAATAGAATTTCTAGGTGATGTTTTCATTTTAAAAATAAAATGTGTAAACATTTTTTCTTATGCATTTTGTGCGCGTTTTTGTCGCAGTTGTCGTCTTAGAGTCATGATGATAAAGTCTAACCTCATTTATTCGATTTTAAAGAGGAATACTTCTTGCAGTGATATTTCATGTTTTATTATCTACCTCTGCGAGGAAGCCTATCACCTATTTAATAAAATGTAGTAATAGATAAAGCGCTCTGGCATCCGCAGTCACTTTGTCCTTGTACCGTAGATTCGGTCTTCCTTGTCGTCTCGAACCTGGGGGCTGGGATGTGAAGACTTTCTTGGCTGGAGCGTTGTCGTCCATTCGCTCGATGTAGCCGAGCCAATGTAGTCGTTTTTTCTTGGCTTTCTGGACAACACCCACATCTTGGTACAGCTCATGCAGTTCTCGGTTGAACCTTCTTCTCCATTCGCCATTGTCGCATACGGGACCGAAAATCCGTCGAAGAATTTTTCTTTCGAAAGTGCCCAGTTATAAATCCCCATTTTTACTTATCGTCCAACACTCGGTGAAGTAGAGAAGGACTGGTAAATTCAAAGTTTTGTGTAGCAAACACTTTGTCTTTCGAGTAAGGAGTTTTGAACCCAGTTGTTTTGCCAAACCGAAGCAGCAGCGGTTCGTTATGGTAATTCTTCTTCGGATCTCCACTGAGGTGTCGTTTGTGACATTGATGTTTGTTCCCACTACCTCGAAATTGTTGCTACCAACAGTGACGTTTTGTCTTAGGCGGCGGACAGATGTTGCTTTGTTTGTTGATAGCATGTACTCTGTTTTGCCCTCATTCACTTCAAGACCAATAAGTTTTTCCTGTTCTTGAATCGCTGTGAAAGCCTCAAGCATAGCTCTCTTGGATCTACCGATGATGTCTTTGTCGTCCGCATAGCCTAGGAGCTGGTTGGACTTGTTGAAGATAGTGTTTTCCGTGCTCACACCTGTCTTGCGCACTATCTGCTCCAGGACTATGTTGAGGAAGTCACATGACAACGCATCTCCTTGTCTAAACCCTGCGCATTTTTGAAAACACTCTAATGAGCGGTTACCCATTTGCACACTGCACTGCGTATTGTTTAGCGTCATGTGGCACAGCTGGATCAGTTTTTTTGGGATCCCGAATTCAGACATCGCCATCATAAGCTCTTGGCGGTGAATGGTATCATAAGTAGCTTTAAAGTTTCGATGAAAAGATGGTGGGTTTCGACTTGAAATTCGTTGGTCTTTCCCAAGATCTGCCTCAGTATGAATATTTGGTCTATCGTTGTTCTCCCTGGCCTAATACCACACTGGTACGTGCCAATTATTGTGTTGCAGAAAGGTTTAAGACGCTTACACAGTCCGTTGGATAGGATTTTTATGATAACAATTTTAAATCTTATGGGAATGAGAACTCTTATCCCGAATAGGGTTAAAAGAATCAGACACTAAGAGAACGCTTGGTTGAGCTGTAAGGAAGTTATCAGGGTTAAAGAGGTAAGTTTCCGTTGTTACAAGGCCAATTCTACTGACTCTACAAGTCAGAAAGGCCTGCAATGTCTATATTCGACCGGCCAAGTTTTGCATGACCAAAAATTAAGGAAAAATTACAATATCCCAATCCCAAAGGCAGTAAGAATTTTTGGTAATCTTTAAAAAAAAATGTGAAGAATTCTTTTTCTTCCTTAGCTCGTTGACAATGACACTTCAGTTGTTAGCTCTCTCGTGAAAGCTAAACTTTTTTCTAGGCAGTTCGCCTCCAACTCTTCGCTGTCAGAAAGTGTCAAGACTCCTCCCCTAGTTCAGTCCATGATTCCATGGGACAAATCTTCTTTCGCAATCGTATTGTGGAGAGAGTCCTAACAGATCTGAATGATATCCCGGCGAATGTTCTGTAGAGGTGGCTAGAGCCAGTTTGTGTTATTAAGGTATGAGATCACGTCTTTGATCTTGTGTTTTGAGGGTTCCTCAATACCGTTGAAGAATTCTTTACCAAGCAGTGGCATAGAAAGTGTGGGTGTGGGACCGTTTTCTTTTCATCTTGGTCCTCACAGCTACGGCAGAAGGAATCATGTGGTATACACAATTTTGCCGCATTCTCCCCTATTGGCCACTGCCCTGTGCAGGTAGCAACAATGACTATGCCATGCGTTGGTTTGAAAATTAAATTGATTGATTTTGGTTTGTTATAGGCGGGCCAGATTTTCCTAGATTTAACGCAACACGTA
Source organism: Sphaerophoria rueppellii (assembly GCA_920937365.1). Lineage (NCBI taxonomy): Eukaryota > Metazoa > Arthropoda > Insecta > Diptera > Syrphidae > Sphaerophoria > Sphaerophoria rueppellii. Next base: position 45,738 of record CAKKXW010000035.1, on the reverse strand, counting down.
AAACTATTCCACCTTTGATTTGCTTCTGATGTGTATTTGGTCAGGATATAGCCCTTTACAACTCCAAGAGGAGCATATACTCTCACTGCCAGTGAGTTGTCAAGGTCTGATCCTTGCCTAGCTAGCTCACCAGCCTTCTCATTTCTCTTATAGCCCCTATGGCCCGGTATCCAGATTAGAGTGACGCTCATATCCTTGAGGGGCTCTCTGCATTGCTGGACCAGTTTAGAGGATGATAAAGCTGAATCAATGGACTTAATAGCTGTCTGACTGTCTGCTAGTATAGCTTCATTTTGATTCTGTCGGATATTTTAAAGAGCTATACAAGCTTCCCTTATCGCTAACAATTCTGCCTGAAATACACTGGCAAAATCGGGAAGTCTATAGGACTTTGAAATCTTAAGAGATTCACAGAAGACACCTGCACCTTCACCGCATTTTATTGCAACCAATTTGAACCATTCGTGAAGATAGTTGTGTCGACGTCTTCCGTCACATCGCCTTCCTCCCAGTCGATTTTTGACGGAAACAAGATTCTAAACTTCTTTGAGGTGTTTAGGGAAGGGATGCAGTAATCGGTGATTGTAGATAGAACTTTAAAATGCGATAACAAGCTAATGGACGTTTGTAGTGAAAAAATTACTTCACTACAAACGTCCATTAGCCTGTAATCGCATTTTAAAGTTTCGTAGTAGAAGTAATTTTCACTACTAACCTCTATATGGCTTAAAATGACATTTTTATCGTTTGTAGTAAAATGCTTTTGTCACTACAAACATCTATGAGGGCTCCTTTCTATTGTAGAGTTATTAGTTCCTGGTTTAAAGTTAACTAACTTCAGTACTTTTTCTTTGGATGGAAACAAAAAAGTATCAAAAAAGGTAGTGGTAGTAAAATTTGGTCGGAATTTATTTTTTTTTTATAATTTTTCTGTCTAATTAAAAAAAAAAACTGAACTACAATCAACTACACACGTATATCTATGAGAAACAAGCAAACAAAGTTGGAAATTTTATTTTGGGGGGCTGACATTTTTTTAACGGTCAAACATTTTTTTTCTGTACAACTGCAAAAAAAATTAAATTCACTGCAATCAACTACCTACCCTAACCTATCAAAATAAATAAAAAAAAGATTTTTTTTTCAAAAGTCGGGTGCCAGTTTCACATAGCCATTGCCCCTGATATCCTTACGCAAGCATTTCTATGCACCTTTGTAAGCTTGTTTACTATGTAAGCTTTGCTGTGGGCCACCACACAACAGAACCGTAAACAAGTATCGGTCTAACAACCGCTGTGTACGTCCACTTGATTTTTTTGACTGGAGGCCCCACTTTTTGTCGAAGGTTTTGTTGCAGGCGTAGAAGCCACACACGCCTTTCTCACCCGTTCTTAGATGTTGAGCTTCCAGGTTAATTTGGTGTCTAGTATTTATTACGCCCTGATATTTGGCACTGGAAGACAGTAATAAGTGTTCCAGAAGATAGATAACGTTAAAACGCTTAGAGTTTTTGTTGCTTAAGCCGTCTTCGTTCAAAGAAAAATGCTGAAAAATTAGTTTAGCTTTTGCAACCATGTTTTGTGTGATGGTCACTCACTTCCCTTTTTCTTCATATAAAACTTGAAACATTAACATAACCATCTGTTTTTTTTAACTAACTAACAGCTGAACAATGGAGTTAATGCATTCCAACGTAAATTCGTCACGGAAGTCCGTCGGTGTGATGAACTAGAAAGAAAAATCCGCTACATCGAAACAGAAATAAAAAAAGATGGCATCGTTTTGGCCGATATTATAGATGATATCCCCAGAGCACCAAATCCAAGGGAGATCATCGATTTGGAAGCTCATTTAGAAAAAACCGAAAACGAAATTCTCGAACTTGCTCAAAACGAGGTCAACTTGAAGTCAAACTATTTAGAGCTGACGGAATTGCGCCAAGTCCTTGAAAACACTCAAGGCTTTTTCTCCGACCAAGAGGTGCTCAATCTAGACTCTATGCGTACTAATTTGCCAACTGACGAAAATACAGTCAACCAGAATCGTGGTCGCTTGGGTTTTGTTGCTGGTGTTATCAATCGCGAAAGGGTTTTCGGATTTGAGCGCATGTTGTGGCGTATTTCACGTGGTAATGTGTTCTTAAAGCGTTCGGATTTAGATGAGCCCTTAAAAGATCCAGCAACTGGTCACCCGATCTATAAGACCGTTTTTGTAGCATTTTTCCAAGGTGAACAACTTAAAAATCGCATCAAGAAAGTGTGCACTGGCTTTCACGCTTCTATGTACCCATGTCCAAGTTCGCACACCGAACGCGAAGACATGGTTAAGGGAGTTCGTACTCGATTGGAAGACTTAAAGCTGGTCTTAAGTCAGACCGAAGATCATCGCAGCAGAGTGCTGGCAACAGTTTCGAAGAACTTGCCAACATGGAGCATCATGGTTAAGAAGATGAAAGCAATTTATCATACTCTGAACTTGTTCAACATGGATGTTACCAAGAAATGTTTGATCGGAGAATGCTGGGTACCAACTCAGGATCTTCCAATCGTTCAGAAAGCTTTGTCTGATGGTTCGGCAGCAGTCGGAAGTACAATTCCGTCGTTTTTGAATGTTATCGATACCAACGAAGCTCCACCGACTTACAATCGAACCAACAAGTTTACACGCGGATTCCAAAATCTGATTGATGCCTACGGAGTGGCCACTTACCGTGAAGCCAATCCAGCTTTATACACCATTATCACTTTTCCGTTCCTCTTCGCTGTGATGTTCGGTGATCTTGGTCATGGTTTCATTTTGCTTCTATTTGGCGCATGGATGTGTATTTGGGAGGGAAAGCTTGGCCGAGTTCGAGCTGGAGAGATTTGGACAATTTTCTTTGGCGGTCGATACATTATATTGCTTATGGGAGTGTTCTCGATGTACACTGGATTCATGTACAACGACGTATTCTCAAAGTCATTCAATCTCTTCGGTTCAACTTGGAGTATCAACTACAACTCTTCCACCGTCCTGTCTAACAATGATCTTCAGCTTAATCCCACATTTGATGTTGAAGGCGTTTACCCAATCGGATTGGACCCAATTTGGCAACTGGCCGAAAATAAAATCATATTCTTGAACACCTACAAAATGAAACTTTCAATTATATTCGGTGTGATTCACATGATGTTTGGTGTTTGTATGAGTGTTGTTAACTTCAATCATTTCCAAAAGCGTGTCAGCATCTTCTTGGAATTTCTGCCTCAAGTACTCTTCTTGACTCTGCTGTTCGGTTACATGGTCTTCATGATGTTCTTCAAATGGGTTAAGTATTCAGCAAAATCTGATATAACGGCTGATAAACCTGGATGCGCTCCATCTGTACTTATAATGTTTATCAATATGATGCTTTTCAAGTCATCTGAACCCTTGAAACACTGTGACGAATATATGTTTGAGTCGCAGCACCAAGTTGAACTAATTTTCATTTCTATCGGTTTGATTTGTATTCCTTGGATGTTGTTGGGAAAACCGATCTATGTTAAGATGACAAGGAAAAATCAGGGACATGTGAAACATAACGGTGATGTCAACCAAGGAATGGAACTAACTCCTGAAACTGAAAGTCCTTTGCCACTTGGTTCGGATAGCCATGATGGTGGTGGCGGCCATAACGAAGAGGATGAACCCATGAGTGAGATCTTCATCCACCAGGCAATCCACACGATCGAATACGTTCTCAGTACTATTTCGCACACTGCTTCTTATTTACGTCTTTGGGCTCTGTCCCTTGCTCATGCTCGTAAGTCGTATAGTTTTTATTATTATTATTTTTTTTTTTTTGTTCAAAAGACTTTTCTGTGTATTTAATTTAGAACTTTCTGAGGTGCTCTGGACTATGGTGCTGTCTTTGGGGTTGAAGAGTGATTCTTACACTGGAAGCATCATGCTTTTCTTCATTTTTGGTGCATGGACTTTGTTTACACTCGCAATTTTGGTTATGATGGAAGGTCTTTCGGCTTTCCTGCACACCCTTCGTTTGCATTGGTAAGGCATAAAATTATTGTATGTATTTTCCTTATTCCCAATTTTCTGATTTCTCATTAAAAGGGTCGAATTCATGAGTAAGTTCTATTCCGGCCTTGGTTACGCTTTCCAGCCATTCAGCTTCAAGTTAATTCTGGAAGCCGAGGAAGAAGAATAAATGCAACCATTGCAATGATTTATTCCGACGAAGTATTTTTTTGTTTGTATTCGTTCGTATATACGTTCTGTTGATTGTTTCTTTTATTTTTGTCCCTAAAAAGGATTTGTTTTTTGTCATTATCCAATTTTCTTTAAAATGATTTAATGTTTAATCTTTTGTTGTCTAAGAAAAAAATGCAAACATGCTTTTTTTTTATTATCTGGCTACATAACTGTTCACTTTTATTGTCAAATATATTTTAAAGTACCTACGCACATTTGTGATGTTTTTTTTTTGCTTTCACTTCTTAGAAAACATTTTCTTAAATTAATGCAAGCACTTGGTTTCCACATCTCAACTTCCATGGAGATCTCCTGATCAATCAACCGTTAACCAGATTGATCACATTGCGATCGACGGAGGGTACTTGTCCAGCATTTTAGATGTTAGAACTTTCCGAGGAGCCAAAAACGTCCAAAACAAGGAAATGCTGCAAGAAAATTCGACGTCGGACGGCTACAATCGCAAGAGATCGCCACATCCTTCTCTAATCGAGTATCAAGTAACCTCTTAAGGAGTCCTATGCCAACAACATCAAGTATCGAAGACAGCCACCAAAACGAAACGCCTGGTTTGACGAAGAATGGAGGCAGGCCCATGCAGCCAAGCAGGAGGCATACAAAGCGGCGCTGCATAGAAGGACAAAAGCTACTCGTGAGCTCTACGAGTGAAAGAGGAGAGAGCAACGCCGGCTTCTCAGGTGAAAGAGGGAGCATGAGAAGAAGTGTCAGATCGAAGATGAAGCTGGCTCAAAGTCATCGAGCAAGAACCGATGACTGCAGAGATAAACAAGGGAACATCAATGTATAATCGCAGTCAATGCTTGGGATTAGGAAAGACCAATTATGTAGACTGTACAACGGCGACGACGAACAAAATTCCGCCGTCAGGCAGGAGCCTTTCATCGGACACGATGATAGTCAACAATTCCGTGAACAGGACCTAGAAGAAGTAAAAACGGCAATATCACTGCTGAAATCCAACAGGCGACGAGCTATAGAGGAATCATTCTACTAAACATCGACTATAAGATCCTATCTGCCGTAATATGTGAACCTCTGAAGCCTTTCGTCAACAATCTGATTGGTCCTTATCAATGTGGCTTCAGGCCAGGAAAGTCAACCCACGACCATATTTTAACGTTGCGGTAGATCCTGGAAAAATCTATGAACTCCAAGCCGATACCCACCAACTTTTCATCGGTTTTAAGGCCGCGTAAGACAGCATCTACAGAGACGAATTGTATAAAGCTATGTCTGGTTTTTAAATCCCTGCCAAGCTCGTTCGCTTGTGCAAAATGACGATGGAGAACTCACGTTGGCAACGAGCTAACGGAATTTTTCGATGTCAAAAAAGGATTAAGACAAGATGCACTGTAGTGCGATTCCCTTAACATCGTTCTTGTCAAGACCAGAGGCACTTTCTTCTAAAAATCTGTTCAACTTCTCCCGTACGCCGAAGATATTACTTACTTAAATCTCGTGCTGCTCCTTATAGGCCTGGGCTGCGAATGTGTCGTAGTAGATATATAAGGTGTTCACTAAGTTCATCCTGACTGAAACTGTAGACATCAATGTTGATTCCATCTTGGGAGTTCTTCCGCTGCCGCCTGTTGAAAAGGAGGCATGCCTTAGTGGACGCATACCTCCTCCCCCTCTGTCTCTTTGCTACCGCCAACAATTTCCCACAGGGGGGTTGGAACCCAATCTTCGGTTGAAGGTACTGGGAACCCGATGTTCACCACGGGGAGGTGGAGAGTAGGAGTTGATAGACAGAGGTTTCAGTGTCCACTTGTGTCCACTTGAATGCACGTGTCTGTCCGGATATTCCTCGTCGTGCTCTAAATT
>CAKKXW010000035.1:17130-34673 GCA_920937365.1 Sphaerophoria rueppellii | reverse complement strand
AAAAATGTAAGAAAAGAGCCCAGTTCTCTTATGAGCGGACAACACTGTACAAATTGTCAGCCACCAATAGTAATGAGATCTACAAGAACGCCCATTTCTTAACAAGTAAAGGTGTAATATTGAATATTTTAAATCATAGAAGATAATACAATAACAATATTAAACGAAAATAGAAAATGAGCCCAAAGTTAGTTTGAATGAAAATTTCAAGTTCACTTGGCAAGTTTTCGTTGGATGCGTGATTAATGACATTTTAAAACTTGAACAGGGAACTTGAAATTTTCTGATTTCACATCTTTTTGCAAAGTTTTTTTTTAATGGAATGAAAGCATGAAAACAATATAATTGCTCGCCATTATAAGTAAATAATAGGTAGGTTGGATGTTGTTAACTCATTTAGACCCCAAGGGTCCATTATGAAACCACTAAGGAAAGATACTCATGAGAGTGTTATGAACTTCAGCAAACCAGAATTCAACATCCTACGACCATTTGAAGGAAGTGGGCGGCAACCACTAAAATTTTCTCTTAACCGTTTTCGACCATTTCGATAGATAAAATTGGTGGATACCATACCCCTTTCAAGAATTCCAAATTTCTATATCCCACGACCGTTTTAAGATAGTGAGCGGAAACCACGCCCATAAATGAAATTTAAATATTTTCCCTTATAATCAACCTAAATGCCCATATTCGGCGGACCAAATTTTTACATAACCAAAAATTAAGGCAAACAATACTGCAATGTCCCAAAGGCAGTAAGAATTGTTGGTCATTTGTAAAAAATATGAAGAACTCTTCTTCTTCCTCAGTCCCTACGCTCGTTGTTAGCTCTCTCGCGAAAGCTAACCTTTTTGCCAGGCAGTTCGCCACCAACTCCTCCCTGCCAGAGAGTGTCATGACTCTTCCTGTTCTTGAGCGCGTCAATGATTCCATGGGACAAATCTTCTTCCGCACTCGTGCTGTGGCGAGAGTCTTAAAGGATCTCAACATGCATAAATCCGCTGGTCCGGATGGGAAAGTCTGGCATCTGCCTCTTTTATCGAAAATGCGTAACTTTGGTATAGATGAATCCCTTCTTCGTTGGATTAGAAACTTTCTTTCGAATCGCTCAAAGCAAGTTGTATTGGACGGATTCAATCTGAAACTCACAATATAATTGCTGGTGTTTTGTCTCCGACCCTCTTTATCATCTTTATTAATGATCTTTTATCTGTTATTTCTAATCCAATAAATTGTTTCGCTGATGGTAGTACCCTTAGCTTCTCATATTCGTTTCCAGATTCACATCCCTATATGATAAGCTCATTAAAATCTGACTTAAACAGCATTGTCCAATGGGGAATTAAAAACCGTGTAGAGTTTAATGCTTCGAAAACTCAATGCTGTCTGGTATCGTTGAAGCGAGATATACCCCCCTTGCACTGTCCATGAGTGGCACTTGCATCAACGAGTCCTAACATCTCGAGATTCTCGGTATGTGCATCACTGACCACCTCTTGTGGACCTTGCACATGTCGCCAAAAATGCCGCAAGATGTTAGGGTTTTTTAAACGGTGCAAGAAATTTTTCTTCTGTCTGTTCTGGATATTATCTACAAGACTTATATCCGTCCAAAGCTTGAGTACAATTCCCATCTTTGGGCTGGTGCTCCAGCTACATACAGTCCGTAACATTTGAATAGCCTCACACGTACCTGTTTTTAAGATCAGCAGTTTTTTGTTGCTTTTTGATGTAGACATATGAAATTATATGATGTGTTGAAAGGTAGAGATTAGTTCTTCAGATTGAGAGATATTTCAAATAATTTTGAATAGCTAACAGAAAATGTCTCAGACTATTTCGTTTGGATGCACTAAAATGTTACTTTTTTTTGTAACATTAGAATAGAATCACTTTGTGTATCTTAGTTAAAATAAAAAGAGTACTATTTTTGTGCTAATAAAAATGTTTTTATTTATTTATTAAATTATTTTAATATTTTGTACAACCTCCCTTTTATTTTGAATAACATCAAAAATGCGGTCTTTTAATGAATCATACAATGATTTTAGAAGGTCAAGGGAAATACTGGCCCAGGTCACTTTTATACCTTCAACAAGCTCTTCTTTGTTCTTGTACTGCTTCCTGCCTTCATACACCTTTTGTGTCAACCAACCCCACACATTTTCAATGATGTTCAAATCTGGTGAGTAAAGTGGCCAGGCAAGTTGTTCTATATTTTCTCCCTGTAACCAAGCTTTAATTATTCCAGCGGTGTGAATTGGCGCGTTGTCTTGCTGGAAAATAATCGGTACCGGTCCAAAAATATCCTGAAATTGAGGTAAGGCAATTTCCAGTACAGTTTTATAATAAGGTGCAGTCATTTTGCAGTTCACAAAAACCAAATCAATGGTTCCATATTATGATATGGCTCCCCACACCATAACGCCTCCCTCTCGACTGTGGTGACGGTCCAAAAACAGCTTTTCCTTCCTCAAATCATGAAAATAATAATTGTTTCCGTCGGGCCCATCAAGGTTGAATTTCTTTTCATCCGAAAATATCACTTTTCTCCAATCGTTTGGGTGACTAGTTCCATCAGTATTCCAAGCCATGTGCGATCTTGCAAAATTTAGCCCCTGTTGTTTTCGCACTTTGTTAAGTGGTGGTTTTTTTTTTTTCATTTTTTGGCGCTTAAGGTGTCCGGCACTCTTAATAACTCTACTAATCGTCATTCGGCTCACTTCTACCCCAGCTGTGTACCTGATCTTACTAAGAGAATCAGTTGAAATTAATGCTAACGTTATAATCTTCCCTTTATCACGACTTGAAAGTACGGTTGAGGTACGGCCTTTCTAATTTTTTCCATAAGACAATGGATCTCTAAAATAGCTGTTCACAACTTTTGGACTTCGATTAATTTTCTTGGCTATAGCGCGATTTAAAAAGTTTTGTTCATGATAGGCCTGTATTTTAGCAATTTCCGTTGCACTTAAAGGTTTTTTTCTACCCATTTTAAAAGAAAACAATGTTATTTCCACAAAAAATAAACCGATTTTCTTTCCCGATAGCTTTCCGATGATCGCGCCACTTATTTTCGCTTTAAATAAGTAAGAATGTAAGATTAGGCTATTCTATTGCTACAAAAAATAAATTCATTTTTAAACGGATGCATACAAAATAAGCTTAAAAGGTCCAGTTAGCTTAAAAAATGACGAACTTTCTCTTGATCTCAGAAACTCTCGCTCTCACCATGAAAACTAATGCATAATTTTTTGGATTAAAATCAAAAAGCTCTCAAAACAGGTTCTTAACAAGAAAAAACAATACATGAGGCTATCCAAATGTTACGGACTGTACTTAAGCCTCTTGGATAGTATACAAAAAAGATCTGTAAGAATGATTGGTGACAGAGACATCACTAAGTCATTTACCTCATTGGAACACCGTCGTAACGTTTCTTGTCTCTCTTTGTTTTACCGTTACTTCTACGGTAATTGCTCTAGTGAAATAGCCAGTTGCATTCCACCCCTTGAATAATTCAACCGTAATTCCCGCGCTTCCAGGAATGCCCATCAGTTTACCCTCGAGCCCAATTTCGGTCGTACGCTCAAGTATAGAGAATCGTTCTTTAGCCGTACTACGCGAATGTGGAACTCCCTTCCACAATCTGTCTTTTCCGATCATTGCAGTGTTCAGGAATTTAAGACCAATGTACACCGGCACCTCCTCTCCAATCCCTTCCCTCTTTCCTAAAGCACTCACTGTGTCTATGGCGTAATAAGGGTATAAAGATAGGTACAATTATGAATACTAAGTAATAACGTACAGCATTCTTGAAAATTGTATGTATAAAACGTTAATTAAAAAAAATCGCTTCACCGATTTTCGAAATGAAATAATGAACAATTATTCTTTCACAAAAATAATGGCACTCAAATTTTGAGTGCAAATAGACATTTTTATGTAAACATGTTTAATTTTTTGTTCACGCACAGGAATAAATTGTGCTGCCCAGTCGTGCACACATAGCTCATTGCTTATAGTTCTTTCTTGAAAATAGGTAGAAGTTTCTATGTAAAATGTTGTCATAATATTCTGATCTTAGAATGGAAACACCTATGACCTTGTCATTTTTTTTTATGGAATTTGTGTATTATATTTTTGGGAGATAAGAGCATAGTTTCTTATTAAAATTAAAGTTTCCCAAAAAGTATGTTGAAGAAAAAATGTTAATATACTTCTAGGCGGCTAACAATGTTATAAAACGAAAAAACAGTGTTGAGTCTGTGTGAATTTGTAAATTTTATGGTTAAGAATCGATCGAGCGAAAATAATGATTTTTTTAGAAATAGAAAGTCAAAGTAGTATTGTGCCTTCAAATTTAAGAAACAATGAATGAATGCTTTAGGAAATGAAATTGCTGAAGTTCAGCCCAAAGCAACTGTCGATCTGCCTGCCATTATCGATCCCGCTATAGAAAATAATAATTTGTCTTCTAAGCAAGCTAAAACGTCTAAAAAAAATCCTTATATCCAATACCTAAGCCTAGGTCAATATTTGTTTCTCGGTTACTTTCTGGGACTGAGTCTGATGAATAAACCATCTTCTTGAGCATAAGGCTATAACTAATACTTCACAAGCGAAATGCATTAATGTAAGCAAGCCTGACAGCTTAATTTCATCATTTAAGATTACTGTCTCAAGCGACCGATTCGATCCGATATAAATTGTTCTTGGCTGCCTTATACCCTTGTTAAAGAATTCATCGCCTCTGATAGAAAGAAATGAAAGAAATTGGTTCGCAACTCTATTGCTCCAAAAAACTTATCAGGTTCTCCTTCTATTACCGGAACGTAAGAGGACTTTGTAGTAAGACTACTACAGTTTTTAAAAATTCTCAAACATTTTCTTATGATCTTATTGCTTTTGCCGAAACGCGGCTTAACGCCTCAATATTGGACGCTTAACTTTTTGACAAAGATTTCATAGTTTATTGAAAAGATCGTCATGAAAATGAGTTGAAAATCAGTTGGTAGTTGTCCTTATTGCTGTTCGTAATTGCTTGTACTCGTCCCAAGTTTTTATTCCTTTCGTTCTCAACTTAGAATTTATATGCATTAAATTAAATTTACAAACAAAGGATGTTTTTATTATTAACGTTTATATTCCACCTAAAAGTCCTATTTCTGTCTTCACTGAACTCTCTTCAGTTCTTGACTTTATCATTAGCTGGGTTCCTTCTGAGGATGATTCCCATTTAGAAGCTTCCCCAAGTTATTCTCAAATGGAGCTCCAAATTTTAGATAATATAATCTCTGCGGATTTACAACAAGTAATCTCTATTCAAAATTCATTGAATCGGCCACTTGACCTGGTTTTCTCATATAATGCGGCCTGTACAGTGGTGCTTGAATCTACTTCTGAAATATCTAATATTGATAGTTATCACGGTCTTCCTTGCCGTCTCGAACCTGCAGAATGGGATGAGTAAACTTTGTTGGCTGGAGCGTTGTCATCAGTTCGCTCGATGTGGCCGAACCAATTCGTCTTTTCTTGGCCTTCTGGACTGCATCCACGTCTTGGTATAGCTCGTACAGTTCTCGGTTGAATCTTCTTCTTCGCCATCGTTGCATAAGGTCGAACAATTTTTCTTTTTAAAGTGCCCAGTATCAATTCCCCTTTTTTACTTAACGTCCAGCACTCGGCGCCGTTGTGTAGGACTTGTAAAATCAAAGTTTTGTATAGCAGACACTTTGTCATTCGAGTGAGGAGTTTTGAACCCAGTTCTTTTGCCAAACCGAAGCAGCAGCGGTTCGCTAGAGTAGGTAATTCTTCTTCGGATCTCCACTAAGGTGTCATTAGTGGGATTGATGTTTGTTCCAAGGTAGGTGAACTCCTTAACTACCTTGAAATTGCTGCTACCAAAAGTGACGTTTTGTCCTAGGCGGTGGACGGATGTTGCTTTGTTTGTTGATAGCATGTACTTTGTTTTGTCCTCATTCACTTCAAGACCAACGAGTTTCGCTGTGTCAATCGCTGTGAATTCAATCTTGGATCGACCGATGATGTTAATGTCGTCCACATAGCCTAGGAGGTGGGTGGATTTGTTAAAGATAGTGTTTTCCGTGCTCACATCTGCCTTGCGCACTATATGCTCCAGGACTATATTGGAGAAGTCGCATGTTTGAAACAACTCGGCTGAGCTGTTACCCATTTGCACACTGCACTGCGTATTGTTTAGCGTCATGCGGCACAGCTGGATCAGTTTGTTCGGGATCCCGAATTCACACATCGCCATCATAAGCTCTTGGCGGAGGATGCTATCATAAGCAGCTTTGAAGTCGATGAAAAGATGGTGGGTTTCGACTTGAAATTCGTTGGTCCACTGAGGCCTCCATATTTAAAGAGTTCCGCAGGTATGCATTCCGACCCGGCGGACTTGTTATTTTTTAGCTTTTGGATGGCTCGCTTTCTATCTCTTCTGTGCTTTGGGCTGGGACTGGGTCTTCATTGACTGGTCTTGCTTCTCTTTCGTCATTAGCTCGCTCGATATTTTTTTGTATTCAGCAGCTGTTGGAAGTGCTGCTTTGAAAACATCTACAATTCCCTGTGCGTCGGTGGCTAGGTTTTCTTCACTGTTTCGAAGAGCCTGAGACTCTTCTAGATCTTTGAGCTGAGAAACTGCGGATGCTCTTTTCTTTCTTCGCAGGGTCTTTTTCTCATTTCTCCTTTTTGTTCGGTACTCTTCTCTTGTTGCTCTTGTTTTCCGTTGCAGCATCTGCAAACGTGCATTTTCCGTCTCTCTTTTCAATAACGCGCACTCATCATCATACCACGGATTCTTTTTCGGGGGTGGCTTGTAACCTATGGTGGTCTTGGCTACATTTTTTTATTATTTCGCGATATTGGTTCTCCAAGGTGTTGACATCTGTGGTATTGGGAGGACGGCGGAGAGTCGCTTACTCAGGCGCTCACTGTAGTTTCTTGCATTATCCGGAGTGCCAAGGCAGCCGATGTTGAATTCATTTCTTGGGGCCGCACTTGTTTTTTTGTCGTTTGATAATCGAGCTCTAAACTGAGCCACTACCAGAAAGTGGACAGAGTCGACATTTGCTCTTCGGAAAGTGCACACGTTCAAGATGTTGGATGCGTTGCTTTGCGCAGGTTATCATATGGTCGATTTGGTTGGTGGTTCGACCATCCGGAGATCGCTAGGTTGCTGTGTAGATCTTTCGTCTTGGAAATCTAGGGCTACTTATCACAGTATTACGAGCTGCAGCAAAGTCGATTAGTCGGAAGCCGTTATCTGTTGTAACTTCGTGGGGGCTGTGCTTTCCAACTAATCCGCCAAAGATGTCTCCTTTCCCGATTTTTCCATTGAAATCTCCGAGTACGATTTTGACGTCGTACTCTGGACAGGCTCCGTAGGCGCTATCCAGGAGGTCGTAAAAATCCTCCTTGCTTGACTCCTCGGCATCATCGGTAGGGGCGTGTGCATACATTTTACTGATGTTTTGTAGTCTGGCCTTGATGCGGATTACATCCAGGCGATCACTAATTGGCTTGAAATCCATGACTTTCGATATAAGCCGATTTCCCACGATGAATCCGCTTCCAAATATGTGCATTCTTTGATGACAACTGTAATAAATGTCGCAATTACTTGTTACAATTTTAAAAACAAATAAATGAATATAAATCAACAAAAAAGAGGCCTGACTAAACATTAAATTCTAAATTACATATTTAATGTCTACACAAGGACTTCAAAGTTCTCGAGTTATTTGAAATTGCCTCAGTTTTTTAAAATATGCATTCGATGTTTCACTTGCATTTCCGAAAAAAACATTAACAAGCAAACGAAACGACTATCCCTTTTCCAACTACCTGCACCATGTTTTGTGAAGTTACTCTATTAATTTCTAATTTACATAATATTTATTGTTGGCAATCTGCATTTGATCAATACGCGTTTGAAACCAACTGATTTAAATTTAACCAACCGAAAACATTCTCTAACATTCAACTTGTTCAACAGGTTGAAATGGGAAAAAAAGTAGCAAAAATAGTTCCACTTAATTCAGTCAGTATTCGTTGGTTCGTTTGGAAAACATGTTGTAAATACGTGTTGCGGTGCAGAGAAGGCATTAATATTTCTATTTGTGTTTAAGATTCCTCATATTTATCAAAGAAGATTATTTTATCTTATTTGCATAATTGAAACATAAATACGAAACAAATCTATAGCGTCAGTGATTTAAAAAAATAAATAAAAATAATATCCAACCAGAAGCGTTTTAGTTGAAGTACGTGAGCAAGTTGAGAGTATATTTAATTTAATTAAACTCGCCTCTATTATTATCGGTGGTGGTGTGTTTTTTCTATTTTCATAAACATGATATTGTAGTTCTGGTTCAAAGGAATTTGGAAGTCATGACCTTGTTTCCGTCATAGTTCAGTAGGTGAACTGTGACCATAGTCGGAACTTCGGGATATGCTTTTTGGTAATTCTTTATATTTTCTACTGATAAAGTGACTTAAGAGATATGTTAATGTCGCAGGCGATGATGAAAATAAGATTATCCGCAGATATGAAATCGAAAACTGTGTTCAACTTATTCCAAAGGTGGAGCAATTTGAAATTCAAACACGTCGAAGTGCATTTCCGAGGCTGGAATTTATATTAATACAAAAAAACTAAAGAAGAATCTAAAGAGAATACTAATTCCTATATAAAAAGATATTTATAGCTTCATAAATAATAATCAACCTAACAAATTACGCTCAAAGTGATTTTTACTAGTTATGTGCCGAACCATAAATTTTGTTAACCGACTTAGCTCGAGTTTGTATTTTTGCGAAACGAGTTGCAACTCGGTTTTCCCAACTAGAGTTGAATGAGCCAACTCGGTTCGCCAACTCGGTTTGCCAATTCGGTTTGCCAACTCGGTTTGCCAACTCGGTTCGCCAACTCGGTTTGCCAACTCGGATTGCCAACTCGGTTCGCCAACTCGGTTCGCCAACTCGGTTCGCCAACTCGGTTTGCCAACTCGGTTCGCCAACTCGGTTCGCCAACTCGGTTTTCCAACTCGGTTTGCCAACTCGGTTTGCCAACTTGGTTTACCAACTCGGTTCACCAACTCGGTGTGCCAGCTTGGTTCGCCAACTCGGTTCACCAACTCGGTGTGCCAGCTCGGTTTGGCAATGTGGTTCACCAAGTCGGTTCGCTTACTCGGATTGCCAAATCGAAAACACTTAAAAATACCGAAAATATTAGATTTTTAATCCGTCAAAATATTTGCCATCCGCTGATGATGGCTCAATATGAATTTAGGCCGCTAGAGGTATATTTCGTTCTAAATATTATCGGATTGCCGGAAGGCATCGATTACTTCATTTCGATCAAAGAGAGTCCCTGTAATTTTAAGGGAATGTTAGTAGTGCTGTAGATGGAAGAATTTTTTACGTGATCGACGAATCTCTTCATGAGATATGGCCACTGTAGCGGGTAGTGGCTTAGGGGGTAGCGCGGATACAGGACAGCGGGGTGCAGTGCAGTGTAGAATGTAGCGGGTAGAACACTGCGGGTTGTGGTAGCGGGCAAAGGGTATCGGGTAGAGTGGTCACGTTGTAGCTTATAACGGGATAGCTGGTAATATGGCAGCGGGAAGAAATTTCGGACAGCTGGGTAGTGGGGAAAGACTACCGGGGTAGGGGATAGTGTTATAATGCGTTAGCGGGTAGTGGTTGCTTAGCGGGGTACAAAAGTATAGGTCTTATATTTGAGGCAGTGCGAAGTTTGGCGGGTCAGCTAGTATGTATGTACGTATATACACAAACAGACATCATGATAAAAAGGGTTGTTTCGGATTCTAGTGACCTCGAAACATAGAGATTCACAAAACCGGCCCTGTCACAATAACTTCCTCTGTTAAAAGAAAGTGAGTTTATCAATAAAAAAAAAAAATTGGAAATGTCAAGTCACAATGGTGCCAAATATTTGCAAGGCATGATTAAGAAATGTCATTAAGAATAAAGTTGGATTCACAGTGGTGTCACATTTCACTTATTCCGCCAACACGACAAACAGAAGTTGTAGATTTTTTAAGAGTTTTAGGGAAAAGAGAGAGAGAACAAAATATTTTCTCTATCTCCCTTTTTTGAGTTTCCGTTTCAATTTGGTGGAAAGCTCGCTCTGCTTTTATTAGGGAGACTGGAAATTCATCAAGTCTTCAACTTCGGATTTTTCTGGGATTTACTGTAGATAAACGTTCTATTATTCTTAGTTTTGACCTATGAATACTTACTCATGGTGGCGCTACAGTCCAGGTCGGACCAGGGCCTCATCCAACAAACGTCTCCAGCCAGCTCGGTCCCTAGCTAGCTGTCTCCAGTTTCGCATGCCAAGTTGGTTCAGGTCCTCTACCACATGTGTGCTCCACTTGAGCCGTGGTCTTCCTCTTCTGCGACGTCCTTCCGGGTTGGACTCAAAGACTCTACGAGGCAGAGCATTGTTTTCCGTTCGCTCTAAATCGTTGGATCTTAACTTTTCTGGCTAGGTCAGTGTCGCTGTACAGCTCGTACAGTTCTTGTTTGAATCTTCGTCTCCATTAATGCAAACAGGACGAAAAATTTTTTTCTCTCAAAGCAGCCCAAAGCGTTTTCATCAGATGTTGTCATGGTCCATGTCTCTGCACCATACATTAGGACTTTAGTTGCTCGGGAGGGGACTTTACCACTCAATGTCAATTGTCTTCTAAGTCCAAAGAAGCAGCGATTGGCAAGAGTGATTCTTCGTTTGATTTCAGCGCTGATGTTAATGTCTGAGTTAATAGCGGATCCCAGGTGGACAAAGTCCTTTACTACCTCGAAGTTAAATCTGTCTATGTTGCCGTTTGCTCCAAGACGTCGATGTTTGTAGTCCTTTCTTGTCGACAGCATTAACTTGGTTTTGCCCTCGTCAACCGGTAGACTCATCTTCCTGTCCTGGCCTCCGTCTCAAGATTCCACTGACATCACGCTGTGTTCTTCGTTGTTGACGTTGGAGCTTTGCACAATCTTTTCAAGAATGATGTTGAAGAAATCGAATGATGACGCATCGTCTTGTCTAAAACCTTTTTTGACATCAAAAGCGTCCGTTAGGTTTTTTCCGACCATAATGGAACAGCGTGAGTTTTCCATCTCTATAGACGTGGCCTTGAAATCGATGAAAAGGATTTGAAGTTCCTATTCCTTCTACAAGATCTGCCGTAGGGTGAATATTTGATCGATGGTGGACTTTCCGGGTCTGAAGCCACACTGATAAGGACCTATCAGGTTGTTGACGAAGGGCTTCCAACGTTCACAAAGCATGGCAGACAAGATCTTATAGGCGATGTTAAGGAGACTTATACCCCTGTAATTGGTGCAGTTCAGGGGGTCTCCTTTCTTGAGGATCGGGCATATACGATGCTGAGGGTCCATTCGTCGAGCATGTTTTCCTCTGACCAAACTTTGCAGATGAGCTGGTGCATGCTTCTAACCATATCATCTCATTCCTCTCGACGCGTCCTGTTAAAAAAAAAGTAAAAATACGTTAAATAATTTTGAATATCATAAAAAAAACATAATATGTGCATAAGTTTTTTGATATATTGAATAAAAAATTCTTGTTTTTTATGGAATTTCATTTTTAGAGACGGTTATAAGACTTTTCTGACAATATTTGTTACTAAGGTTTGCGTAATTTTAAAAAATAAGTCACTTTCTTAATTAAGTTTCTATTTCATTGTATGCATTACTTTTAAGTCGAAACGGATATAAGTTTGTATTTATATGACCTTGAGTCAAGTTTATTCTCTACGACAAAACGTCGTCGTGGGGCGCGCCCGGGCGGGCGGTCGTGCATCGCATATCATCCACTTAGGAATCAATGCTAAACATACGTTGGTGTGTAACATCCATTCTTAAAATCTATTTATCAAATCATGCGTATATGGTTGCGGTCCATGTTTATAGCACATCAACTTTTGTGTTTTAACTTAAGAATGGAACTTGTTCAAACGTATGTCTGTGTTTTGTTTATTGAGCAGTTTGAACAAGCTAATAAAACATTTCAGCATTATGAAAAAATATGACTCTAAAGGTTCTGTTCTTCAAGTATTTTATTTTCTATCCAAATTGTATGTCATTTGCTCATACATGTAAGCATTTGTAGATTTCTGTGTGTTATTTAATTTGTAAGGAAATTCTTATCAGCAAGCGTAGCCATTTGTGAGTATGTGTAGTTCTGCTTTGGTTAGGCTTTGATAGCGCATTCTCCAAGTGAGCAGGGTTGGCTGCATTTATTTTAACGTTTTAAGGGCGCTTTCTATATATGAAGTAATTATTATCAGATATTTTTCCTACGGTGATATCTTTTAGATATTTTGATTTTATTTAGTTATAGTTATTGCTTAGAAACAGTACTTTACTTAGTTAAGGTGGCGCTACAGTCCATTGTGGACTTGGGCCTCAATCAACAGTCTCCGCCAGCTAGCTCGGTCCTTAGCTAGTTGTCTCCAGTTTTGCACTCCAAGTTGATTGAGGTCCTCTTCCACTTCAGTGCGCCACCTGAGTCGCGGTCTTCCTCACCTCCTACCTCCGCGGGAATAGTGCCGAAGGCTTTTCCAGGTCGGAGCATTGGTGTCCATCCACTCTAAATGACCGAGCCATCTGAGTCTCTGGACCTTGGCCCTTCTGGCTAGGTCCATGTCGTTGTACAACCCGTAAAGTTTGCTGTTATATCTTCTTCGCCATTCCCCTTCAATGCACACGGGGCCAAAGATTGCCCAAAGCACCTTCCTCTCGAAACAGCCTAAGACACATTCATCCGATTTTGTCAGGGTCCATGCTTCTGCACCATACAGCAGAACTGGGATGATGAGGATATTGTACAATTTTACCTTAGTTGCTCGAGAGAGGGCTTTTCCACTCAATTGCTTTCTTAGACCAAATAAACAACGATTAGTAAAAATTATTCTTCGTCTGATCTCGACGCTGCGCTGGTGTTATTGCCCGTGTTTATAGCAGAGCCTAGGTAGACAAACTCCTCTACTACCTCGAAGTTGTAGGCGTCTATTGTGAGGTTTTATCCGAGTTGTCGGTCTTGAGTGTCCTTCCTCTAAGACAGCATATACATACTTCGTTTTTCCCTCAATATCATCGGCGTACGCGAGGAGTTGAAGAGATTTTTGGAAGATAGTGCCTCTGGTGTTGATGGTGGAGTTCTGCTCTATCTTCTCAAGAACGATGTTAAAGAAATCGCATGACAGTGCATCGCCTTGTCTGAATCCTTTTTTGACGTCGAAAGATTCCGTAAGCAAGCAAGCAAGCAAGCAAGATTCCGTAAGCTCGTTGCTAACCTTGATGGAGCAGCGTGAGTTTACCATTGTCATTTTGCTCAAGCGAAGGAGCTTGGCAGGAATGTCAAAACTAGACAAAGCTTTATACAGTTCGTCTCTGTAGATGCTGTCATACGCGGCCTTAAAATCGATGAAGAAGTGGTGGGTATCGATTTGGAGTTCATAGGTTTTTTCCAGGATCTGCCGTAATGTGAGTATTTGATCGATGGTGGACTTTCCTGGCCTGACGCCACATTGATAAGAACCAATCAGATTGTTGACGAAAGGCTTCAGACGTTCACATATTACGACAGAGAGGATCTTGTAGAAGATGTTAAGTAGACTGATTCCTCTGTAGTTGGCGCAATGAAGAGGATCTCCTTTTTTCTGGATCGAGCCAACAATGCTGAGGTTCCATTCATCGGGCATGCATTCCTCTGACTATATCGTACAGATGATTTGGTGCATTTTCCTATCTAGCTCGTCGCCTGGTGTTTCGAACAACTGAGCAGTTAGACCATCTGATCCAGCGGCTTTGTTAGATTTCAGCCTAGAGCCACCAGTGAAAAATTAAAGCTTCGAGAAACCTTCCCATACCAATTACTACGATAGACTAAGGAAAATATAGCAGCAAGAAAAAAGCTTCAATTTAAATCCATAATTTCAAAAATCGTTGAAACTATTTATAGAGGCGAATGTATCTCTACACATTGTGTAATTCTTCTGACACAATCCAACCCTGTTTTTCCAGTAGTACTCAAGCAATAATTTATCAATTTCCAGTCGTAGCCTTATCATGAACGCCATATAGAATATTGAAGTAGAATGAGTAAGACACTTAGTCTTAACAAGCCTCTTCACACTCATTGTAGGAACATAAGATTTAGTCTGTTCTATGCAAGTTAAAGACATGTTCAAACTCCATTGAAAGAGTTTATCACCGTGACACCAGTTGGCAGCTCTGCCTGAGTGCTTAAAACGTTTTTCTTTTTTGTACATTTGTCAAACCAACTAAAAATTTTACTATGGTGTCAATGTATCTATAAGTGCTACTATACCGTCTTTTGTTTATTTTTATTCGTTCAATGCATTTGGTTCAGCATAGCAAAACATACATAAAGTTATTTTGGTTTGGAAATTGGAATAAATAGTATCGTCTGATATTTAGCTCCAAAGGTTAGTGTTTACTTTTGAATAATAAAAGTAGATGTTTAATTTTTGTTTGTGTTTTATTCATTTTTTATTTTGTTTACTTTTGTACAATTTTAACGAAAAAAGCAACCAAAGTGATAACCTGAATTCGGTTCTACTTGTTGGAAATTAAACAATTAAAAATTAAAATTAAATTGATAAAATGGTTTGATCAATTAGAGAAAACATGTGAATAATGTAAGCATTTCTCAAGAATTTAGCTTCCATTCCGATTTGTAATTTTGTTTGAAAGCTGTTTAAATTGAGTGTTCTGTTCAACTGATATATGTATAGGCCAGTGTGATGTGATTATTGAAACCTATGAATGAGATCTTGATCAAATAAGTTGAGAACAATTAATAATAGGTATTAAGTGATTAAGATATACTAAAGAACGCATTATAATCGAGGGCAAGTTTGTTTGTATAAAGTCCTCTGGTATTCTGGCCTAGTGGTTACGAGTATGTGCGTTGACTTGTTTTGTAAATTCAAATACTCCTCGTGTGTGAAATTTGCTTAGTTCAATTTTTCTTGAATGCCTCTTACGAAGTATTGACAAAGTTTAAAATAGCAAAAGTGGTTCTCAACTTAGCCGTTCAGAATTCATTATTCGTTATTATACCCCTTGTAACAGCATAATGACTATCGAATATCGAGTTCTTATACTTTCTCAGCTCAATGAGGTGGACAATATTAGCGATCATTAGATTCGGCTCGGATGTTCACCTTTTCTCATAAAACCCTTTCGTTTTTTTTTTTTTATTTAATTTCATTATCGATGTGGCACGGTAGTAGTATGATTGATTTCTGTCTCGTTATTGCAGTTTTAATGGTTATTCTAATTTGTTCAAAGCTTCTCTTCATGCGGTTGGTCCTCAATCTTTCAGCCGATATACTTACTTACTTACTTATTCGGCTCACAATCCATGAATGATCTCAGCCTGAGATATTGCAGCCTTTTATCGTGATCGGTCTCTCGCATGCGCTCTCCAGTCGCCGAAACCAAGCGCTCTGGCATCCGCAGTCAATGGGTCTTTGTACCGTAGGTTCGGTCTTCCTTGCCGTCTCGAACCGAGGGGCTGGGTTGAGAAGACTTTCTTGGCTGGAGCGTTGTCGTCCATTCGCTCGATGTGGCCAAGCCAATGTAGTCGTCTTTTCTTGGCCTTCTTGACTACATCTACATCTTGGTACAGCTCATACAGATCTCGGTTGAACCTTTTCCTCCACTCGCAATCGTCACATACGGGACCGAAAATCCATCGAAGAATTTTTCTTTCCAAAGTGCCCAGTATCAATTCCCCTTTTTTACTTATCATCCAGCACTGGGTGAAGTTCTTCGGATCTCCACTTAGGTGTCGTTTGTGGCATTAATGTTTGTTCCAAGGTAGGGGAACACAACAGTGGCGTTTTGTCCTAGGCGGTGGATAGATGTTGTTTTGTTTGTTGATAGCATGTACTTTGTTTTGTCCTCATTCACTTCAAGACCAACGAGTTTCGCTTATTCTTCAATCGCTGTGAATTCAATCTTGGATCGACCCATAGAGAATCTATTCACCTAGAGTCGCAACTCGCTCTCTTTTTTAAAAAATCACTGTCCAAAAAATGTTGTGGTGAGTCTCTCAATTTACTCTTATTTTTCGTGTCCGTGAATCTGTGAAAGAGGTGAAAAAAAATTCAATAAGGACATGACCGCACTGTTTTAAGGGTGAAATAAACTCTGCCAACGTGTTTAAATGTGTTTTTTTTTAGTTATTTATTCGTAAATCATAGTTGAATTCCATTTAAAAAGCAAAAAAAAACTATGCACTGCACTTTGTACTGTTATTTAAATACTTAAAACATGAATGTCATACAATTATTTTTAATTCTTTTAATTTTTGAATTTAACTGACTCTTATTTTTGAATTTTGAGCGCAGGCTTTTAAAATTGAGCCTAGGCTTTTCACCTTATTGAGCCCAGCACACAGGCCTACCCATTGGAAATGTATTGGTTCGGCCTCCCATTTGAAATGCATTGAGAAGCCTATACATTTACATTGGGTAGTATATTTTATCAAATTTAATTTTTTTAGTCGAAAGAGAGTAAAATGCCTTGAGTTGCGACTCTAGGTATACCTCCTCTGTGGATCGACCGATAATGTCAATGTCGTCCACATAGCCTAGGAACTGGGTCGATTTGTTGAAGATAGTGTTTTCCGTGCTCACACCTGCCTTGTGCACTATCTGCTCCAGGACTATGATGAAGAAGTCACATGACAGCGCATCTCCTTG
Source organism: Sphaerophoria rueppellii (assembly GCA_920937365.1). NCBI lineage: Eukaryota > Metazoa > Arthropoda > Insecta > Diptera > Syrphidae > Sphaerophoria > Sphaerophoria rueppellii. The sequence goes on along the minus strand of CAKKXW010000035.1, from coordinate 17,865 downwards.
TCTAAACCCTGCGCATGTTTGAAACAACTCGGATTAGCTGCTACCCATTTGCACACTGCACTGAGCATTGTCAAGCGACAAAAAATGTTTAAATCGGCTTTTTGGAAGTGTTGTCTATAGCTACAATATCCGGACGGATGTATCCAACTGTGCGATCAGTTAGCATTGGACGATAGCAGTTCTAAATATGTCTTGACTCTAGTACTTCCGTTGGCTTGCATCTATAGAAGGGTACCATGTTCTCTTTCACTCCACATAATTATGCTAGTTCCTGGTAGAAAATGTTTGCCAGTTGCTTGTGCCTTCTGAACCACGTAAGCTACGTCTTCGAGTACAGGGCATCCAACTGTTATGTGTTCAATATTGTTTCACTTGTTGTACGACACTTTCTACATCCGCGTTAACGCAGTGTTTTGCATAGTTTATTTTTTTTATTACCTTGTCTTCAATTGCCATTACGAATCCATCTGTCTCCGGGAAAAGGTGTTCATTAAGCCACTCAAGGCAGGTGATTTTGTCAATATGCTCTTAAAAATAAAACTTCATTGTCGTTTTGTTAATTCGAAAGTGAAACATTAAATCACTCTTTGGTAACAGATTAATAATATTAAAAATAAAACAAATAGAGTGGCGTGACAGCTCTTGAAGAGCCAAGGTTTAAGTGGCTTACCCTCATCAACAATTCTCTAGGTGCGTGTGAAGAATTGAGGTGACCTGCAATTTAACGTCGATTCC
>CAKKXW010000034.1:157006-167872 GCA_920937365.1 Sphaerophoria rueppellii | reverse complement strand
TATTAGTGTATTTAACCAGTTTTTTAGTTGAGATAAAACAAATGCCGATGATTGTGACGAAAATAGCTATTTTAAACTGTAAAGTGCGTGTGTTAATGTTTTTTTCTAAGCTCTAAAGTATAAGATAAAAGATAAACGTCACCTCTTAGACTCTAAAAATGTGTGTTTAGAGTTTTCAGTTATCTTTTGCTGTAATAATATGAAATCTCGAATCTTTTTTTGTAATTGTGTGCGTGAAATGTCAAATTTTATCGATAAAAGCAGTGTTAGTAGCCGTAAACAAAATAGAGTTGATTTTTTGACCAATTTATGTGATTATTAGGGGTATTCACGTAAACGCGGAAAACCCATAGAAACCGTAGAAACTGTAGAATTTTCTATCGGTAGAAATGAGCTGTCAAAATTTGTATGGGAAAAATTTTCTGCAAATCGTAGAATTTTATCTCACAAATTTGAAGCAGAAACTGCAGAAAAAAACCTGATAAAATTTATGACGTTTATTTTGACGTTTAATTTGGCGCTCATTTCATCTTTTCTCCAACTGAACATAAGCGGGAAGTTATCGTCAAATTAATAAAAAAAAAAACAATCTGAATCAACAAACAAATGAATGAATGAATTTTGTTTTAAAACTACTTCTTCGCATCTTGAAGAGCAAAAATTAAAATGTAATTAGAATAAAAAAAAGAATCACTTTAACATAAATTATTGAATTCAACAAATTCACTTTGTCGTTTAACAAACAGCAGTTTGTTTCCCTTGTTTACGCTACTATTTTCTGCTGGGGTGTTCATTTAAACCTTTTGCGGAATTTTCTATTTTTCCGCAAAGTAGAAAATTATCTCGTTACGTGAATACCCTTATTGTGATATGTGGAAATTTAGTTTTCCGTCGGCTTTTTTGGTCGCTGTAATTTTTGCAATGAAACAATTAAGTTACATTTACTTTCCCAACGTTTCGGCAGGGATTGCTGCCTTCTTCAGGGGAATTAAGCAAAATAGTAAAAAGGATTGTTAAGACATTTATGTAAATTGAAAATGATTTTCAATTTTAAGACATTTATGTAAATTGAAAATGATTTTCAATTTACATAAATGTCTTAACAATCCTTTTTACTATTTTGCTTAATTCCCCTGAAGAAGGCAGCAATCCCTGCCGAAACGTTGGGAAAGTAAATGTTACTTAATTGTTTCATTGCAAAAATTACAGCGACCAAAAAAGCCGACGGAAAACTAAATTTCCACATATCACACGTAAACAAAATATCATTTTGTGACAATAAAAAGGATTACATTTTTATTTAATATTGTTTCAAATGCGTAAGTTCAAAAAAAACAAAAAAAAAATGATGTTTGTCGTTTCGCAGATGTCACTTTTTGAAAGTGTGTGTGAAAGTCTGTGTGCAAATAGGTGTGAATCTTGTTAAAAATCCAGATTCAGATTTCTGATTCTCAGATTCATTTTTTTGTCATTTTCTTGAATCTCAAGACGCAAATAGAACATGAAATCTGAGATTTTTCCACTATTTCCTCTCTTCAACCCCCCTTTCAGCTGTCAGATTCACAAATCTCATTCTGAGATTCGTCAATGGAAAACGACATAAGTAACATATTTAATCTTTGGACGATACGACCACTGATCAGTTATAACAAGATGGGAAAGCTTGCTGTCAAAGTGACATTTGCTAACAAGCTAAGGGAGCGGGTTAGCTGTAAGAGTATGCGTTATATTGTAATAATAGGCGTATTTCTTTTTTAGCTCTGAGCAGGGTACGGAGCTGTCAAAAAAAAAACCCGTATTTCTTTTTTAGCTCAGACATATCTGAGCGCTCAACTTTTGTTTATTTTTTCGATCAGACCATGGTCAGAGCGCGATCTACGAGCTCGGTTAAAATTGATGGAGTAGATGGAGTAAAAAGTGTCGCTCGGCCAACTTCATTTATTTTGTCCATATCATGAGTGAGATGACGCGAAATGTCGGGCGAAGCAAGTTGTTTTCCGAATGAAGGTAAATAAAAAATTATTTTTGTCAGCTTGTCAATTTTTTTTTATATGTGGCGATTCCGTGCTCAGGTTTGTTTCTTTATCAACTCGGAAAGGTCTGAGCTTACTCTGCTCAGACCTAACTCGATGAGCTCAGGCTCTACTCCACACCCTGCTTGGAGCTAAAAAAGAAAAACGCCTAATGATACAATTGCCTACATAAAGCACTATTCACATGAGCATGAACGACTACCAACGGATGAACGAAAATTCGTCGATTTTTACATTTCTTTCACATGAGAGTTTTTAATTCGTCGCGAATGCACAACCAAAACACAAAGCAAGAATGATTTTTGAGGTTAGACGCGCGCAAACATTTTGTTCGTTGGTAGTGTGGCAGTTCGTATCAACTACAATTCTTTTCGCGACGAATAAATTTGTTTTCTCAAATTTATTAACATTTGAAATTAAAAATGTAATTTATACATCACAAATCAAACAATAACTTCACTTTTATCGTTTTGTTGACTATTTGTAAAGAAATACGGCTCCAAACGTATCTTAAATCACTTTTCTTCATTCATTCGTCGTTCGTTGGTCGTGCTCATGTGAATAGTGCTTAAGGCGTTTCTCTTTTTTACATCTGAACAGAGCCTGAACTGCCAAACTAACAATTGTGTTTCTTTTTTAGTTCAATGTGTTCAGAGCATCAAAGTTGTGTTACATTTTTCGTTCAGAGCACTGTGCCCCGGTTCTGTAACTCAAGGCGTTTTTCTTTTTTAGCACCGAGCGGGGCAAAGACCGGGGCTCGAGCGAATCGAGCGAGGGTCGAGTCGAGCGCGACCTGAGTGCTCGGAACTATTTGAGAAACACAACTGAGCACCGAACTGTCATAATAAATTTTCCTACAGTAAAACCAGAAAAAAAGTAAATTAAATAATAATATTTTTCTAAATTCAAAATATTACTTACCATCACTGGAAGAGCAACCAGCTTCGCCCGCAATTTCTTTGGTTTTGTTTGTTTGTTTTTTTTTTTTCGTCCCAACGTCCCCAAACTCAACGCAATTTATTTGCTCTATCTGCTCGATCATTTTTGACCGAGCAAATCAAGTCAGCCCCGAGCGTACTCCGTTCTAAAAAAGTAACACAGATCGAGCGCTCCGAGCGCCCGAGCTAAAAACAAAATGCCGATCTTTTTTTGATAGTTCGATTCCCGCTCCGTGCTAAAAAGAAACACGCCTTCAGTCGTTAATTTAGCGAATCGTTAAAAATGGAACAGATTGTTCCCTCGTTAACGATCCTGGAAAAGTTTGTGTTCTGTAACTGAAATCGTTAACCCAAATTTGCGTCGTTAATTGAACTGGAATTTCCAGTGGAAGTCGTTAAAATTTTTGACATTTCTTTCAAATGAAAATATTTATGAAAAAAAAAAACAAAAGCGACTGTTTTTTGTTTTCATCTTTTATTTTCTGCAACTTTTTCTATTTAATTTTGTGGATTTGCATTGTAAAACGAAGTCGAGAGAACCAGGACATTCAGCACCTCCAGAGAAGAAATATTCAAGCAATTCTCATACTATAGAGATTCAAGTTGTAATGGAGATCGCGCTGTTGAATTGTTAATGTTGCCCGAAGATGAACAATGTTCTGGATATGGACTATAATAATCATGGATTGGCATGGATATATCAGAAGCGATATTAAATATAGCCGAAGAACGTGAAGTCGAAGGTGATTTGATACTCACAGACATGGGCCAAGGTGTCTCCTTTAAGACGGGCACATTTGATGGAGCGATATCGATATCTTTATTCTTTCAATCAAGACGGACGATTTAGTAAAGCAAGAAAATATAGGAAGTTTAATTAACTTGTAAAGTAGCCAATAACTTCACACGCGAATATAAAAGGAACCTTTAACTATTATTTCCAAGAAACTAATAACTGAACGCATGAGTTATTTCCAACCAAAATAATGCCAACTTTATTCGCTGAAAGCCGAATACAGACTGAAGAATATAATACAATTAAAACCAAACACATTGAAATGACAGAAGAATGACAGTTGACAGATTGTTTGTTCTGGATGTCAGTGTTGCCATTAGGTTGTGAGCATAAATTTTATTTACTCCCGTACATTTACTGCCCGGCTGGGTCGGTAGACTCAGGAACAGTGCCAAATAGTCTGCACACCTTCTGTGCTGGTCGAGTTGTACGCTTGAGTAGTCCGCCAGAGCCATTGTTTTCCAGATAGTATTCGACAGTGACGTTACGAACCAAATCGTCCTCGCCTGGGTGAGTGCCAACTATTCGTCCAAGTCGCCATTTAGATGGTGGTAAATTCTCATGACGAAGAACCACCACGTCGCCAAGTTGTAGCGAAGCCAAATATTCATAATGCCAACGTTGCCAAAATGATTGATGCATCTGTCGCAGAAGGTTCCAATGCTTGAGTCGATTCATCGGAGTGCCAGCCACAGAGGGTTCAGGTAAAGCCACAATAGAACGACCAACCAAGAAGTCAGCTGGTGAGAGTGCCAGACGATCATCAACCCCGTCATGTACGGCCACCAAAGGTCGCGAATTCATACACGCCTCAATTCGTACAAGCAAGGTATGCAGCGGATCAAAGTGTAGAGTATGAGAGCCAACTACTCGTAACAAATGCCTCTTTGCGGACTTCACGGCGGCTTCCCACAGTCCGCCTTGATGTGGTGCTGCTGCGGAGATGAAATGCCATTGCGTTTTCTGATTTGCCAATTGTTGTTGGGTATATTCGTTGCGCCATTCAGCCAAGTCCTCTAGGAGTATCTTATTCGCCTTTTTGAATTGTGTGCCATTATCGCTGTAGAGGTGATGACAAGGGCCACGACGACCAGTGAATCGCAAGAACACATTGATGAATGCTCTGGCCGACAAGTCTTCTGCCAACTCGATGTGAACAGCCTTGGTAGCCATGCAAATGAAGATAGCCACATAAGTCTTCTTCGTAGTACGAGTCCGTTGAGTTCCGATACGGACGTTGAAAGGGCCACAATAATCGATGCCTGATGAAGAAAATGGAGGAGAAGCCACGACCCTGGCGGTCGGTAGTGATGCCATTTGTTGTTGAGCCATCTGTTGTGAGTGTCGCCTGCATATGACGCACTTATGTATGCACTGCTTGACGAGTGCACGGCCAGAAATAATCCAGTATTGTTGTCGAATTGTCTGCAACATGAGCGAAGCCTGAGCATGTGAATTTGTAAGGTGAATGTCCTCAACGATGAGTCTTGATAGAGTGCTTTCCTTTGCCAAGATGATTGGATGTTGCCTTTCGATAGGGAGGTCTGCATGTTTCAGTCGACCCCCGACTCGCAATATGCCATTTGAATCCAGGTACGGTGCCAACGATGCCAATTTGCTTGCCACTGCAACCGGTTTGCCACTCTGTAATTGTTGAATTTCATTTAGGAAGTACCTGAATTGTTCTGCTCGAATGTGCCACCTTAAAGCCACGGCCATTTCATCACAATCCACGATGGAGCAATGCCAATATTGTCGTCTGATGGGGTTGCCACGAAGCACATATGCCGTAGTTCGGATTAGCCTGCCAATTGTTGAGAAGCGTTCGACCAAGTCAATTTCGATTACTTCGTTGCCAGAGCCATATCTTGTCTTGATTACATTGAGTGGATGAAGATGCGTCAAGTTAGCCTGTATTGGTTTCGACTCCACTGCTATAGCCTGTTCCTCTGCTTCCGAAGGGATAGGGATTTCTCCTGCCATGTGATTACGCATAAGTTCCATTGGGCCATGCCACCATAATTCGTGTGTCAGTAGTGCTTCAGGCATAATCCCTCGACTTGCACAATCGGCGGGATTTAGATGTGTACGTACATGCCGCCAGTCGGCAAGATTAGTGTGTTGTTGAATATAGCCAATTCTATTCGCCACATATGGTTTGAGAGTCGCTGGTGATTTACGTAGCCAACAAAGAACAATCGTGGAGTCACTCCAAAGTGAACTCGGTGCATGCGCCAAATCCAATGCATGCCTAACATGAGCCATAGTTTCAGCCAATAATCGTGCAGCGCACAGTTCCAATCGTGGTATCGTTGTAGTTGGATTGCCTTGGGTGTCCGTTCGGGACGGTGCAACTCGGGTTTTTGAAGTAACCAATACTGATGTGAAGTCGCCATTCGGACTGGTCGTAGTTACGTATACGACTGCCGCGTATGCCTTAAAGCTAGCATCGCAAAAGCCATGTAAGTGTGCTGTGACTGATGCCTTCATATGCAGATAACGTGGAATTCGGAGCTCTTGAAGTCGATGTAGACTGTTCCGAAATGCCAACCATTCTTGAAGTAGTTCTGGTGGGAGTAGAGCATCCCACTCCAAGCCAATGCGCCATAGATTCTGGATGAATATTTTCGCCACTATGATCACTGGTGCCAACATGTTCGTGGGATCATACAATCGTGCAATATCACTTATCACTTGTCGTTTCGTTATAGATGCCATTTTGCCATTGCCAATATCGATGCGATAAAAGAAGTCATCCGTTGTTGGATTCCAATGTAAGCCAAGAACTGTCGCCTCTGAAGTGCCTAACTCGATTTCGTTCGCTGAACATGGATTGTCGGTGATTTGAGCCAATGCCATCTTGTTGTTGGGCTGCAATTTGCAAAGTTGAAAGTGTCCTTGCTTCAATATTTTCTCGACGTCAGTTGCCAATTGTACTGCCTCTTCGATAGTTTCTGCGCTAGCAAAGTAATCGTCAACGTAGAAGTCTCTTAAAATGCTTTTAAGTGCCACTGCCTCTCGTAAACCATTTGCCAGGATGTGATAGTTGTCCTGAGCGCATTGTTGCATCGCTCTGATAGCATTGTACGGACCAGAAGCCATGCCATATGTCACTGTAGTTAATTGATATGTACGAAGCGGTTCATCAGTTGATTTTCGCCATAAGATTTCCTGCCAACGTTGATGACGTTCGTCAATTTGTACTTGATGAAACATTTTTCCGATGTCTGCGGAGAGAGCCACAGCAAATCGCCGAAATCGGAAAATGATCGTCACCAGTAATTTCCTGTATGAGGGGTCCAGCCAGTTGTGTGTCATTAAGGGACACGCCATTCGATGATTTCGCTGATGCGTTGAAGACAACGCGAAATTTGGACAATACAGCATGATGCGGTATCAGAAACCGTTGTGTTGGTTCAAAAGCCATGCCTGAAACATCCTTCATATGTCCAAGTGCGATGTATTCTTCCATGAAAGCCACGTATTTCGTCTTAAGCTCTTGATTAGCTGCCAATCTGCGTTCTAGTTGATAGAATTGTCGCAAAGCCATAGGATGAGATTCGCCAAGAGCCGGAGCGTCCGGTCGAAAGGGAATCTGTACGATGTACCTGCCGTCGGGGGCACGGCGATGTGTAGCCAAGAATAGTTTCTCACAGACTGCCTGCTCGATGTCATGTGTTGATGTGTCAATATCTGCTTCGAAAATGCGTGCCATAGCCAAGTCGAGTCGCTCATCTCCCTCTGAGATGTTGCCATGAATGGTGTATAGTGAGCTTATGCCTGGTGTTGACGAAGTGTGAATGGTCGCTTTGCCAAAGACCACCCATCCCAATGATGTAAGTTGCCCAAATGGTTCACCATCTGAACCACGTTCTATGCCTTCTCAGATGATGTCACCCCAAACGTCTGCTCCGATAAGAGCGTCAATCTTACCCGTTCGACCGAATGTTGGGTCTGCCAATGCCAGATTGCGTAAATGATGCCAGCAAGATGGTTCAATATCAGCAATTGGAGTTAGGGAAGTGATCCATGCCAAATGTGTAATCACGTGATGCCATGTGAATAGTAGCACAGCCACGGGTGTGCGTTAGAGCCAAGCCAATGCCTTGAACTGGTATAGTAGCAGGTTTTCTGCGAATAGATAACTGTTTAAAAAAGTTGTATTTCATAAAACTGACCTGGCTGCCCGGGTCGCAAATGATCCGGCAGCGATGCTGTGAGCCATAGCCATCCTTCATATAAACAATTGCTGTTGCAAATAACACCAATTGTTCGCCCACTGCCAAAAACGATTGCAGTCATGCCGGGTAGTTCCGAGGTGGTTGAGACGATGTTGTGGTAACTGTTGAAGCCACAGTCGTCGCCTTCGAATCTGCCATCGTTGAACTGGAAGTGCCAACACGACACAGCATTGTATGGTGTTTGCCTTGGCAAACCTTACATTTAACACCAGGACAGGATTTGGTTGCGTGTCCAGGCCGTAAGCAATTGTAGCACAGATTTGAGCCACGTAATTTGCCAAAACGCTCAGTCACCGGAATCGCCAAAAGCTTCGGACAGTTGCTTATTCGATGGATATTCGAGTCGCAGTACTCGCAGTTCCCAGGTGCTGTAGCAGCCAAATGAGATTTCACCAGACGTGGGGTGTTGGTTGAAGGGTGAGGGTTTCTTCGTGTTCCAGGTTGGTTGTGAACGTCGACTGCATTCCATCGCAATAAATCCGAAGACAAACTGTGGGCGCGTTTCTCCACGAATATGAGTAATTCTTCGACCTTAGGGATTTCGTATTTCGTTGGTCGTCCTACTCATACCCCAGGCCTGTTGAGTCGCAGTTGGAATCTTCGAGGTCACAATTGGAACAGCCAATGCATCCCAGCTCTCCACTGGCAATTCCATGACCTTTAATGCTCGAAACGCCTCCCTCACCGTGTCAACCACATAGAGCAAGGTGGATGTGGATTCCACCGTTTGCTGTTTGATGCCAATGAATCTGGAGACATGGATCTCCGCCAGTTGCCTTGGATTATCATATCTCTTCTTAAGCGCGTTCCATACTTCGTTATAGCCACCGGTCTATGTTCCACCGACCAATGCCACTGCATCGCCTTGAACTACCTCGCGTAGTTTGCCAAGTTTGTACGCCTCAGGGAAGTCCTGTGAATGGACGAGTGTCTCGAACGTGTCCTTGAAAGCCAGCCAGTTCTGAAGGGTGCCATCGAATCTTGGGACCGACAGTGGATCCAGCTTCAACGTCATCGTAGACGAGTTGGCCACCGAATCGGATGCTCCTTGAGGGTCCTCAGGCTTTATGGTTGCCATCATTCTTCACAATTTTGCAATTGTGGTGTTGCGAAGAATCTCTATATCATTAAACAGCTGGCGCCGTGTGCCTCGAGTTCGGTCGGTTCTGCTACCTCTATCAAAGCGTCGTGGGCAGCCACAAACCGATCAAAATGCCATTCCAATGATTGCAGCTCCTGCTGAAGGCCAAATTCATCAGCAGAAAAATTGTCGTTGCCAATATTTGTGGTAATCCGCCTGATTGCGGTGATTGCCGTTGTACGTCGATTAAGCTCTGCCATGACGTTTACCTCGATCGTTGTTTCCAAAGAATCCGAATCGTCTTCAGACATCCACTAAGCCAATTCGAGAAGCCAACAAACAGAGCCAACTGTACACCGATAGCAACAGTGCCAAAAAAAAACCAGACCGTTAGACAGTCACGCCACCAAACGCAGTCTATGTGTATGTGTATAGAAAATGCCAAGCCAAGCCAGTGAGATGTATGTGTATAAAGCCAAATATAAACGCAATCCGTTATAGGTGCCAAGCCAGAAAGTATGGATGTGTGTTTCAACGCAGAAACAATGCAAAAACCATGCCGAAATGTGAGCCAAAATCCAAGTCAAAATTCCAAGCCAAAGTGTGAGCCAAAATATGAGCCAAAAGTTCCTCACAGGAGGCACCAAAAATGTAAAGTAGTGAATAATTTCACACGCGAATATAAAAGGAACCTTTAACTATTATTTCCAAGAAACTAATAACTGAACGCATGAGTTATTTCCAACCAAAATAATGCCAACTTTATTCGCTGAAAGCCGAATACAGACTGAAGAATATAATACAATTTAAACCAAACACATTGAAATGACAGAAGAATGACAGTTGACAGATTGTTTGTTCTGGATGTCGGTGTTGCCATTAGGTTGTGAGCATAAATTTTATTTACTCCCGTACATAACTATACCGAGTTTTTAGTTTGCAAGTCTGATGTGCTCTGTCATTTATCCCATCCTTACTTATTTTTTCTTTTATTTTCAGAGTCATTGGTCTGGGCAGCCATTCTTCGTACTCATCGCAAGTTGTGTGCAACACCTTTGTCGAGGCATATCATCCAAAAGCTAATGCTACTGCCTCCACAGTACCGAACCCGTTTCTGATGTTCATGCAGTTTATGCAGTTTTGTATGGGCCAATATTTTGACTTTAAAGCCCAGTACGCAGATCGGGAAAAAATTTATTTCTCATACAAATTTTTTCCCTAGACAAATTTTGTCCTCAATATTTTTCCAAGCGGTACGCAGTTCAGACGCAAAATTGACATTTTGAAACCGCTGTACAGAAAAATTCTCCACTTCATTTTTTCCGGAAAAATAATGTTCGAAGCATTGTTTTGCCGGCGCAAAATTGTGTAAACAAAAAAGTGTCAGAAAAAGAAAAAAACTAAAAATAAAATTAAAGATGGACTACTTAATTGAGTATATAGAGAGTGAAATTGAAAGTGAAAAAACAATAATAAAAAACAAAAAAAAAGTGAATTTCAATTCACAAGAAAAAAAAAACTGTGTGATCTTATTAAAGACCGACCAGCCATATGGGATCTTGGCCACAAATCCCATAGCAATACGGAGGCGGTGTATTCCGAATGGCGACATATAGCAAGAGAAATGAATAAAACAGGTCTGTTGAAATATATCACAATATGTATGTATGTATTTAAAGCAAAAATATTATTTTTTTTAATAGTGGACGAATGCAAAATGACGTGGAAATCACTTCGCGGAAGCCTTCGCTACCACACTGCAGCGAAAAAGAAATTG
>CAKKXW010000034.1:127268-137685 GCA_920937365.1 Sphaerophoria rueppellii | reverse complement strand
CCGTAATAACGATTTCAGTGTGAGGATATAAGGAAACAATTCGTTGGATGGAGTCGGACAAAGCATCAAATTCTTGCAAAGTTGAAGCTCTGTCCAGATTTGGGCTTCGATATAGAAAACAGTTATGGATTATGTGCTTATTCAAGGAAAATTTTAACCACATAGAATTGAAAAAAGGATTTGAATTTGAAGAATACTGTGGTTGAAATTGATAAGCAACATCATTTCTGATAAAAACGGCGAGGCCATGGTGGGAAAAGAATAATGGCACTAAATTATACCCATGAATATAAAATTCAGAGGGATCAGTAGTATCACCTACTTGGGTTTCACTTAGCGCCAAAACAGCTGGCCTGTTTGAAACAGTATGGAGGTACGTTGACAGAAAATTCGTTCTCAGCCCACGAATATTACTATAGTCGACTCTGAAATTCTCAGTCATTGCAAAAGAAAAAAAACTCTAAAAAAAGAAAGTACTTTCAGAAAGCTTTTTGCTTTCTGAAAGTACTTTCCTTTCAGTGTGTGACGGGACCTTAATTGACTGACTGACTGACTCACTGACTGATCATCAAAGTTATGAAGCACTTTCAACAATATCAGACTTGAAATGTGGTACAATGGGAGATTTCCGGGTGTACACAAAGGAAAAAATCAAAAATTTCAATTTTTTCGGTTCAGGGGGCGTGGTATCCACCCACTTTTTTAAAATGGTCGTAGGATGTTGAAATTTGGACTTCTTGTAAGGTTTTGGTTGAACGACATGAAAAAAAAAATGAGAAGAAATTCTATTTCCATTTAGGGTTCTGGTATCCATCCATTTTATCGAAATGGTCGAAAACGTTTAAGAGAAAATATAAGTGGTTGCCGCCCAATTTCTTATAACGGTCGTACGATGTTGAATTCTAGTTTGTTTAAGTTCATAACACTCCCATGAGTGGTTTCACAATGGACCCTTGGGGTCTAAATGAAATAATGGGTGATTTTTTAAGAGGTTTAGAACTTTTTTTTTTTAAATCACAAAAAATTCGAAAAAATGAATGAAATATTTATTTGAATCGATAGTTTGAACCTTGCAATTTAATGTTTGACCGCGGCTGCGTCTCAGGTAGCCCATCCGCTGAGTCCAATTTTGGCATACTCTTTCACACATATCGACCGTTATCTCACGAATGAATGCATGGATGTTGGCTTCCAGTGCGTCAATCGAAGCGGGCTTGTCCCTATAGATATAGACATTAGCCTTGACATACCCCCACAAAAAATAGTCTAATGGTGTCAAATCGCACGATCTAGGCGTCCAACTGACCGGCCCGAAACGTGAAATTAACTGTTCACCAAACTCGCCTCGCAATTGCGCCATTGTTTCGCGTGCTGTATGGCATGTGGCACCGTCTTGTTGAAACCACATATCATGCAAGTCAAGAACTTCCATTTCGGGAAAAAAAAGTTTGTTATCAGTGTTGTAACAGAGGCCTAATTGCTGGGAACGGCGCCGAATCGACATTTCGCGGTCTTCTGTCACACTAGCTGATACGGCCGCAATATTTTCTTCACTACGCACAGTACGTAAACGTGTTGGTGGTTTAATGTCCAACAAAGTAAATTTGGTGCGAAATTTGGTCACAATCTTCCAAATAGACTGCTCAGAAGGTCGAGAATGCCGACCATAAAATGGAAGCAGCGCGCGATGAACATTTCGAACCGAGCACGAATTTTGATAGTAAAATTCAATAATTTGCAAGCGTTGTTCATTTGTAAGACGATCCATGGTTAAATTGCAAACCAAACTGAAGCTGTTTGACAGTGACACAAGGTACTTAACACACTTCAGCTGTCAAAACCAGTGTTGCCAAAACCAAACCAGCTAAAAAATCACCCGTTAACATCCAACCTACCTATTATTTATTTATAAATTGGCAGAGCAATTATATTGTTAAAGTTTGCAAATTGCTAGCTGATTTAGTGTATTTCGAGGTTCACGCTTCCGTAAAAAAAAAAATCAAAAAAGATGTAAGATCAGGACAAAAAAATAAAATATGAAAAAGAGCCAAGTTCTTTTATGTGCAAACAAAACTGCGTGAAAATTCAGCCACCAAAAGTAATGAGATCTAGAAGAACGCCAGCTAAGATTATGCTGGGTATCCGAATTGTTCTTAGCCCCTCAATAGTACAACGTTCGTAAACCCAATTCAATCATAGTGTAGAGGTTCCTAATTTCAGTGGTGGTGTGAGCGTACTTTGTACGAAAACCGTGCCGAAGAATGAAAGGCTGGGGGATAAACCAGCCATTAACGAGCTCTTATTAAAGAAAACAACTAAAAAGAATGTCTATAATATATTAAAGAGTCATATTTCCATAAATTTCAGCGCGACATGTGTTTCATTAGATCCCCTTGAAAGCCCCGTGATGGAGTATTTCTCTGCAATTGGTGTGAGAGATTATTCCACAAACTTATTGCATTGAAAAAATAAGATCGCTCTCCAATGGTATGTGTAAACCTCGGTAATAAAATTTTAAGACCCCAAGGTGACTGTAGAAAACATAGATATTCCTTCAAATACTCGGGACACTTGTCATGAATTATATCATGTAATTTCAGAAGCGATCTAAACTCGTAATATCTATCCAGGGTCATGCCTAAAACATCTTATATTGAGAAATACTTACATATCCTGGCAGACCATGTATGAATCGTGTGCAGTCATTAAAAGTTACATTTATTTTCCATTTACATGGCAGCAGTAAAGATTTAACTAATTTTAACTTCAGATCCGAAGAAAGTAAACTAGAAGATGCATTTAGACTGCGCAGTCTACCGTAGATCTTCCTTATTGTGTCAGACGTGGCATCACAACACGATAACTTACTATTGATAGAGAAGCCGAGATATTTTACTTTGTCAACATAGGGTAACGTATATCCATTCAGATAAAGAAGTGGAAGATCACTAAATGCAATGTCTCTTCTTGAACACACCACGCCCAATGACTTCAAAGGATTTAATTTGATTTTATTCAGCTGAGCCCAGCCATGGATTTGTGATAGATCTTCATTAACACGCTCCACGCAGTCTTCTAAAAAATTAGGACTTCTTGACAAGTATATTGTGACATCGTCAGCATATATTTGCAAGTTGCAATTAACAACGAAATCTGGGAGATCAATAATAAAAATACTTGGGGGACACCAGTATTGATAACATAAGGGCTTGAGATTCCTAGTTCGGTTTCAATTACTTTAAAGTTTTGACAAAAGAATGTGATGATCTATACAGTCAAATGCTTTTGAGAAATCGAGCATCACCATTACACTTGTTTCATCACGATCAGCCGCTTTCCTTAAGTCTGAGGTTAACTTCAAAACAGCTGTTTCGCAGCTATGTTTTTTCCTAAAACCTGACTGCCATTTCGAAATCTTATTAAACCTTTTAAGATTTTCTTGTATATGTTGAGCCAAGATCTTTTCTAACGTTTTTGAATGAAATGTTAAGAGAACTAATGGGTCTGAACTCCGACGGAGATGTGGGATTTTGTATTTTAGGAATCGGAACAATTTTGGCGGATTTCCGCTTTTCAGGGAATTTTTTGCTGTTAATACAGTAGTTGAAGATATGTACTAAATGTTAAACTTAGATTTCGAACGACCTATTTGTTTACTTTTCCACAATTATATACTTTTATTATAATTCTGTATTCATTTCTTTTCATGATTTATATTTCAACTTTTCTTATTATTATTTTTAAAACTGTTCTTGGACTATAAACGTTGTCTGCCTTTAATTATTCTCACACTAAATAAGAGAGAAGAATTGGTAGTATTAACATAATAAACTTAGGTGACATATCATCAAGTCCGGTGGCATTAGATTTAACCGAATGAACTGCCAATTCAACTTCCAAAGCACTAACACATCTAAAATCAAAACGGTTGTAGTTAGAAAACTCTCCAAAGTCAAATAAAACTGGCTCGGACAAGTTCGGAATAAGAACTGAACCCATATCTGCTGGATTAAATGGACATTTAGCAATTTCGTTATTTATTACTCCCACGTTTTTAAGGTTCTTCCAAAGAGTTTTTGATCTTAGTTTGGTATCAAGGCGCTTCAAAAAATATGACCGTTTTGTATTGCGAATAAGTGATGTTACATTGTTCCGCGCAAAAACATATTGCAACTTGCTTGCATTCCACAAAAAAACTTTGCAAAAAGATGTGAAATCAGAACAAAAATTTTAACTGCCATTTAAGCTACAGAAAAACTCTTTGATTATATATGGATGGCATGAATTGATGACAGAAAATGTAGTGTTTTACTTGACTTAAAAGAAAGAAAATACTCCATTTGACAGATAAGACAGCATTGGTCTTACATCCTCCAAGATATTGTTGAAGGTGGAAGAAGCACATCTTCAGAACTTACTTACTTATCCGGCTCACAGTCCATGAAGGATCTCAGCCTGAGATACTGAAGCCTTCCATCGTGAACGGTCCCTCGCATGCACACGCCGAAACCAAGCGCTCTGGCATCCGCAGTCATTTGGTCCTTGTACCGTAGGTTCGGTCTTCCTTGTCGTCTCGAACCTGGGTGCTGGGATGAGAAGACTTTCTTGGCTGGAGCGTTGTCGTCCATTCGCTCGATGTGGCCGAGCGAATATAGTCGTCTTTTCTTGGCCTTCTGGACTACATCCACATCTTGGTACAGTTCTCGGTTGAACCATCGTCGCATACGGGACCGAAAATCCGTCGAAGAATTTTTCTCTCGAAAGTGCCCAGTATAAATTCCCCTTTTTTACTTATCGTTCAGCACTCGGCGCCGTAGAGTAGGACTAGTAAAATCAAAGTTTTGTATGGTATACACACTTTTACTCGAAAGATAAAGTGTCTGCTATACATTTTCAGAACAAGAGGGTATAATCCAAAGCAGCTTGATTTTCAAAAGCTATCACCACAGCTGAGTGCTAGAAAATTTGTGTTTTTTAATGTTAAGTGAACTGAGTCAGCAAGAAGCTATCCGACAAGTAGAATTTTAAGATAGGTTGCAAAATTTTGTATTACTTGTCTGTCGAATGTTAATTGGTGTTCTACTTGAAATCAACTCTTGAGGATGTCAGTCTAGACAGTGCAAGTTGAACAACAGCAGTGTACGCATATGTACTGTAATATTCGGATTGGTCCTGCAGTTAAAACTTATTCACTTTGTCAATAAAACACAATTTTATTTTATTCAAATCACTCACACAATTATTTATTCAACACTTTCAATTCTCAATTTCAAACACAGTATCTTTACTGCATCGCAGTTTACAATCAATAGAAATGCTTTGCTTCCAAGTGGCTATTTATATAACTAAAAGCGGTTCTATAAACTACTAGGTTCTTGTAGGCGCTAAACGATGATCGATGCTTAACGAAATTCTCTTCTTAACCACTAGAGTTTCCCCTACGCTAAGAGTGTATACACAATAACTTACAACTACAAATAAAACTTTTGCTACATAACTATTCAGCTATAACACAATATTAGAGTGATAGAGATAAATAGTGTATACACATTACAGTACGTACACATTACATATCCATAGACATCCAAAGATAGAGAGAGGTAGAGATATAAAGTGTGTACACATTACATTGCCCCCTCCAAAGGATTGATCGTCGCGATGTACAACTCTAGGTTTTTCTCTGACTCCTTTTTGTATCCGGTACACGACGTCGTTGATTTTTGTAATGACTGTATATGGGCCTTCCCAGTCCCGTTGAAGTTTTGGTGACAACCTTTTTTGTCGATGAGGATTGTTAAGCCGCACTCGATCTCCTGCTTGGATTTCTGTTGTTGTCGCTCGTTTATCGTAGTGTCTTCATTTGGTCACTGACCATCTTTATTTTCAACCAGGTATTGTCGTGGAGCTGAAGAAGTCTTTCTTTGGGTTCATCCTTGTAGTCATCCTCGGCTTGCGGCTCTGATGTGGTACATTTTATTTCGCTCGGCAGTTTGATGTTCTTTCCCATAAAAATCTCAGACGGTGCATGGCGAGTTGAGCTATGTCTTGCACTTCGATACGCCATCAAAAACAGTGGAATATTGCGATCTCGCTGGTTGTCGTCCACAACTTTGCAAAGATATGCCTTCAGGGTTCGGTTGAATCGTTCGACCATGCCATCAGAATGTGGGTGGAGTGGTGTTGTTCTTCTCTTCTTGATGTGAAGAAGCCCACAAACTACCTGGAATATGTTTGATTCAAAGTTCCTTCCCTGGTCGCAGTGCAGTTCTAATGGAACGCCGAATCTGCTCACCCAGTTGAAGACAATTTGGTCTGCGACTGTTTTGGCTTCTTGATTTGGAATGGCTTATACTTCAGGCCACTTTCTGAAGTAATCCATGACAACCAGAATATAACGATTTCCATTATTTGTTTCCGGAAATGGACCCGCCACGTCTACTGCAATCCTTTCAAAGGGTGCTCCGACATTATACTGCTGCATTTGGCTGTGATTCCTTTTGTTCGGGCCTTTGGTGGCAGCATATGTATCGCATTTTTGGCACCACTTCTCGACATCTTTTCTTGCATGTAGCCAGTAGAATCGCTGTCCTTTTCTATCGTCTTGTTTACTCCTAGATGGCCTCCCGATACTCCATCATGCATCTCTTGCAGAACGTCCATAATCTTCGATCTCGGTAAGACTAGCTGCATTACATAAGACTTTCCATCTGCTGATTCCCACTTACGCCAAAGGACACCCGTTTGGACATGAAGCGAGTCCCACTGTGATATCAGCCCATAGTGGTTTTTCCTGGTGTTCCTTCCATGCGAGGATAGGTTCGATATCTTGGTCTTCTTGTTGAGCCTTCCTCAACTCGTCGTTGCTCCAGCCATAAATGGGATCGGCTCTGGTGCATTGGACAATAACCACTTATTTTTATTCTTGTCGTCTGCAATGCTAACAGTCTTGCTTACATGGTCTCCGAGACACTGCATCCGCATTTGAGTGAAGCTTTATAATCGTACGTCTGCAGTCTCTCAATCCATCTGGCCACTTGACTCCCTGGATTCTTGAAATTCAAAAGCCAGTTCAGTGCTCCATGTTCAGTTCAGAGAAGAAACTTCTGTCCATAGAGATACTTATGGGATTGCTTTGTTGCCCAAATCAGTGCAAGAAGTTCTCTTCTGGTAACACAATAGTTTCTTTCTGACGTCGAGAGTACCTTGCCGTAATAGGCAATAACGTTTCCTTCGCCTTCATGTACCTGAGATAGTACAGCTCCAATCCCGACATTGCTGGCATCAGCATCAATGATGAACGGTTTTCCTGGAGTCGGGTAGGTCAGCCTCGGTACTGGTGCATTACACAAGCGTTACTTGAGCTCTTGAAAACTGCGCTCGCACTCACCTGACCATTTAAATTGCTTTCCCTTTTCCTTCGGCTGATGTCGACTCTTGGCCATACTAACAAAGTTCTTGACAAAGCGCCTATAGTAGGTGGTTAAACTCAGAAAGCTTCGGAGTTGATGTTTGTCCTGTGATGTTGACCAATTCTTCATTGTGTCAACCTTATCAGGATCCGTCTTAACTCCTTGGGATGAGATGATATGTCCCAGATATTTCACTTCGGTTTTGAATAGTGAACACTTTTCTGCGTTGAGCTCGAAGTCTTTGAAACACGGCTCTCAAATTTGTATAGTGTTCGTCAAATGTTTTCCCGTATACTATGACGTCAACCAAATAGACCAGGCAAGATTTCTATGTCAGACCTTACAGGACGCTTTCCATTAGGCGCTCAAACGTCGCTGGGGCATTGCATAGTCCAAAAGGCACCACTTTGAACCACCATAATCCATTTCCTATTGAAATTGCTGTCTTTTCTTTGTCTTCAAGATGGATTTCTACTTGCCAATCCGCTTTTCAATTCCAAACTTGCACCATTGTCCTCCTTACATCGCGTCCAGAGTATCACTGATCCAGAGACCAGTGGTAGCAGAGGGTAGCTATCCTTCTTGCTGACATCATTCAACCTTCGATTGTCCCCGCAAAAGCGAGTTGATCCGTCCTTCTCCTTTACCAGGACCACTGGAGACGCCCAAGGGTTTTTAGAGTTTTCGATCAGACCCTCTTCTTTCATGATGGTTATCATTTCTTCCACCTCATGTACGTTCTTTGGAATGGAATTACTACAAAATAATCTTAAATAAGCTATGTGATGCATAGCAACAATGACTCACTCAAAAAGAGCAAGGAAAAATAAATTAATTAAGAAATTATAACATTTTTCTTCAGCTAGTTTGCGTGACTCTCGAATCAGCCGTTTCAATTGAACTGCGTTTCGAATTTGTTTATAGAAAAATGAATAATTAACAATGCTTATCTATTCTATACATTTTTATTGGGTCCGATTCAATTGCCTTCAACAACAAAACAACAAATCAACGAACGTCTTGGCTTAAATATAGCTATACTTTAAGAAAACGTAATTTTTCAACAATGTATTTTGTGTTTGTTTTTCTGAAAAACAAGCCCATAGCCCACATTCTATTCACAAGCATAATGCGTATTCAATAGTCGTTCTATCAATTAACTGATCGACTGCATAATGTTTTTTTAGAGTTTTAAAAGGTGCGAGACTGTGCTACTACGGGTGGCACTGCATATGCTGCACAATAATAAACATAAAAACAAAGCAAACATTTTACCTTGACGAAAGTCAGCGACTCCATTGGTTCCATGATTGAAGGATTTTTATTTTCCACGTTTGTATCAATTTTCAACATCACTCTTGATTGTTTTATTTCTAAAATGGTAATTTTTAACGTGAATAAGTTAACTTTATAAGTGGATGTCTTGAAGAATAGCTTGAATGCCGTCAATTGCATGCGATAATACACAGAAGGGAAAAATAATTTTCTTGGCACACCCTTCTTGAACCGAAAAATTATGTTTTTTATCACACTGGAATTGTATTTTCTTGGCAAAACAAACGCGTTTTAGAATTAAATGAAAATGATGTTTTTTTTCGCGAATCTGTGATTCCCCGAAATCATTTAACAAAGCAAAGTAAATCGAAATAGGAACAAACTATCCATTCACCTAAAATATTGCTGAAATTGCTTTACCATCTGCCTGCCACCGAAAACGAAATTTCCAAAAACATATACATATGTCGTTTTCCATTGGTCTTTTTTTGACGTTTCTTCTTCTACCTCCAATGGAACGGGTTATGGTGTATGTGTCATTCTTCGGACGCTTCTGTTTTCAAAACAGAAGAGATCTGCTCTTCTCAGAAGCATTCCGTCTGTCAAAGTCAGTCCAATGGAATGGTTTCAGAAGACTTCTGGACTCTTCCGAATGCTTCTGGACGACCAATGGAAAACGACAATATATACATGTGAAGTTTTGACAGATGACAAATACAAAATTTTGCCATCATGGTTCGACAGTAGAGGTCGCAATTAGTTTACTTTTTGTCATCGAATTCCATACCTGTCAGTGTTTACACTCAAAGATTTTCCTTACATGAATTTGCAATCAAAATTAGGGTTCACATTATCAAATTAGGGCACGGTGTCAAAACGAACCCACCATCCGGCTTTGCATTCATATGAATGCTGATGTTGTCGAACATCATTATTTTAAATTTTTTATAGCAAGCAGACGCAATATGCTTAAACAAAATTGGGCTCATTAAATCATAAATGAAATTCTAGAAGAAGAAAAAGAAGAAAAGGAAGCGAAAGAAAAAAAAGAAAAAAAAAATGAGAATAAAGAAATAGATATGGGACGGAAGGGTGGAGGTTTTTTGCAATTATTTCCATTATTCCCGCATTTTTTGAGTTTGTATTACACGCTTACTCTTGAAGCGAACCTGCTTTTTAGTTCAAAGGCAAATGTCATTTTGACAGCAAGCTTTCCCATCTTGTTATATCTGATCAGTGGACGGGAGCTAATAGAATTTGACACCGACAGTCTAGCAGCGAACATGATGGAGCATCGAGTGGATTGAGATGTCCAAGAAAAATTCGTTATTGGTGAGTATGAGGACAACATTGCTTGTGAAAACGAAGAAGACAATGACGAACATGATGTACATGAAGTCGACACTTCATCCACAAGAGAAGCTCCAGAGTACTGCGGCATTAACCTTCCTATACTCGCGCATTGGTCTCTCAGACCGACAAATCATTAATTCTTAGTTTACTTGAAACATAAAATCGCTGTCTCTTTGAAATTCTGAGTAGCTTCCTAAATAAGTATTCTCCAGTAACAGAAGAAGCAAAAGTGTTCGTTACAACAGGAGTATGAGTGGTTATTGCTTAAAAAGAACCTGTAGAGTTAGGTGAGCTACGAGGTAGTACAAGCGACGATCTGACAGCCACAGTTTAAGATAATCGAGGGCAGGTGACTAGTCTATATTGTTCTACCCTTTCGA
>CAKKXW010000034.1:42056-52800 GCA_920937365.1 Sphaerophoria rueppellii | reverse complement strand
TTTCTAATGTTGAGACCAAGGGGAATAAAAGGAATACTAGGCAAATAAGTGACAGAATGGACACTCCGAGGGATTTTCCACTCCTTAATTTCATTGGTTTATCTCTCAATTCGGATCTTGAAAGATCTTCTTCTTCTTTACCGCTGTCAATAGGTAAAGGGCATACATTTTGGATGGCTCTTTGATACGTTCCCGTGTCTGTTTTGATATTTGCCACTCTCACTAATCCATCACTCCCTTTAACCACTTCAGTTACACGTCCCAACTTCCATTTCATTGGAGGCTGGTGTGAATCCTTTAGAACAACCATCGTTCCGGGTAATAGATTTTGACACTGTTCCTTCCATTTAAGCTTCTGTTGCAGAAGATGGAGGTATTCGTTTGACCATCTTTTCCAGAAGTGTTGCTGGATGAGTTGTATTTGACGAAATTTGTCTATTCTCGAAATTTTACAATCATCTACGTGTGGTTCTGGTAAAGAGGTCAAAGGAGCTCCGATGAGGAAGTGGCCTGGTGTTAATGGATTAAGGTCATTGACATCTGTAGAGATAGGTGTAAGAGGGCGTGAATTCAATATAGATTCGATCTGAACGACAACAGTTGAAAGTTCCTCATAAGTCAAGGAAGCTTCACCTAAATATTTGAGGAGTAATGTTTTTGCTGATTTAACAGCAGCCTCCCAAAGCCCACCAAAATGAGGAGATCGAGGTGGAATGTGTTTCCAATTAATTCCCATCTTCAGGCAATTTTGATTTATTGATGTTTCAGTATCCGAGGAATTCAGAAAGGTTTTAAAATCGTTTAACAGATTTTTTGCCCCAACAAAATTTGTAGCATTATCGCAAAAAATGTTGTGACACATTCCTCTTCTTCCAATAAATCGTTTAAGGCAATTGATAAACGCTTCAGTTGAGAGATTGCTTACTACTTCAATGTGAACAGCCTTAGTAGCGTAGCAACATACAAAGACTGCTAGATAGGATTTTGTTGGGGTTTTTCCTCGAACCTTATTATGTGTTCGAATTGGTCCACAAAAATCGACCCCCGAATAATAGAATGGTCGTGAAGGTACCACTCTTTCTTGGGGTAAATTTCCCATTAATTGATTTATTGATCTTGGCCTAGTACGGAAGCATGTAATGAATTTGAAAAGAACATTACGTGCTTCACGTCCTACGCTTACGATCCAATACTGTTGCCTGGAGATAGAAATTAAGGTTCTATGAGAACCTTGGCATTGGGAGACGTCATGAATCTCCCAACATCAGTCTCCTTCCCCTTTACTGCCGCTGCCGTATCGTAGTCTGAGGAAAGGCCCTCAAACTCCGATTTGGTACAGTTTTTAAAACACTGAGCCAAGTCGAGAACCATTTAGCCAAGACACACACCTGTATAATAGTTCAAACTGTTATACGTATAACAATTATATTTGTATAACAGATAGACCTGTTATACATTTACTCAGCTAGAGTACTCAGCTGTTAAGCACTCAGCCGTTTGCTTCGTTCTTCCCTTGGATTAATTTAAGAATCCGCCATTGGGCCCATGCTGATGGCTGCAGGGCACTTTATTAGAAATCCAAACGATTGACACGTCGTATAATAAAAGTTCGAGAAAATGGAAAATCCTTGGCAGACTAGGGTTGAGGCGAGTGTTATTTATTCCATTACATATATCGTATATCCGATGTTCTTGATATGGGGCTTGTATTCGGCAACAAGTAACCTTAAAAAAAATCTTATTTTAGTGAATAGAATTGCGTAGATTAAAAAAAAGAAACGCAAACTTACCCCGCCGGGGTGTGACTTTTCAAAATCTATCCAACTGGCCATCTTATTAGCCCGCTGCTGACTGGTCGTACTGCACAAAATCAGGATCGAGTTCTTCACTGGGTATGAATTTGTTGAGCCGCGTTCAACCAGGGCGAATGGAGAATGGAATTTTGTATCGAGCTGTATTCAACTGCCGTCAACAACGTCGTCATCGGCATTACCAGTCGCGGAGCAGAAATAAAACGAGGCATGTCGAAAAGGGCCATCAATACCAACGGCCGCTATTCAGGTGACAAGTCGCCGCTTAACCCAGTTTCCTTTCAGTTTGGAATCCTTGTGAGGAGGCCGCAAAGGGGAGTAGAGGTGTGTAGACAGCGGAAGCGTTGCCGGCGCAGAACTAAGACCTGAGAAAAAAAAGATAATTAGAAATGAGCAAAACAATACGTAGTCTTACCTACCATATTTTCGGCTTGCTGTCTGGTGGGTAAACAGACTTCCTGGACGGGAAGACGATGTGTTTGCAGCGGAGGCGTTGCCGGCGTAGAAATCAGACCTACAATGGAAACAATCTGTGGGAAAAATATTAGCTTACTTACAATATTTGCTGATCGGCCATCCAGATCTTCTCCATCCTGGGAAATAGCTCGTTACGCAATCTGAAATTAGAGAAAAAAATGCATTATTAAATGTTTTGCACATAAATTACAACAAAGAGTTGTAAAATTATGCACTAAAATAAGAAAAAAATACTCACGTTGTGTAGTTTGCTTGTGTAGTGTAGGGCTAATGAATGAAAATGGCGGATTTTTGCAAAGAGAAAACAACAAATGTTTTCTGGAACCAATACCAACATTGCGCAGGTTTCTTCACAATTTACGTCCATTTAATGAAGAACTCAGTTAATTAGACATAATTTGGGGTTTGGCTAAACCGATTTCAGCTGTGACTTTGTTTCGTAATGAACAAAACAAGCGTCGCAATTTAGTTGCTATATGCATTGTCCCTTTGTTGCATTAAAAGTTTTATGTTCTGCGTGAACCATGGTTTATCATTAAATCTTAGAATTTTTGTTTTCAAAAGAACATGCGTATTGTAAAGTTTTTGGTTATTATTCGTTAAGAATTGCATTTGTTCGTTAGTGGAAGGAAAATATACTCTCCCAATTGATGGCTCTAGTATGCTCTTCAAGATACCGAAAATTAATACTTTTGAAGTCACGGTATGATATTTTTTTGTCAGAATATTGAAAATTAAATTTGATTGCAAAAAAATTAGGGCCCATTTGCTGATTCGGAACATAAAATCTTCATTTTTATATGGGACGTTCCGGAATTCGAAACAAAAATTTAAGTTCTACATAAAATCTCCATACTAAAGATGAACTTTATGTAGAACATAGATTTATGTTCCGAATCAGCAAATGGGCCTAAGTCATGTTTTGAGAAAGCAGGTACGGAAAGTTGATCATAAAGAATACATCGTCTTTGTCACTAACGAAAAACAAGTCAAGCAAAGTTGCCCCACTATCAAAAAAATAATTCGTGGTGTTAACTGGACTTAAACCGAGCGATTGCATACTATCAGTCAAAGTATTGGTATTCAATAAGTCGCAATTGAAGTCTCCGCATAATACTATATTAGGAGAACGAGACTTCTTCTATAGTAGAAATAGAGGTGAAAAGTCTATGTTCCTAATTGGTTGCTATCAAAAGCAAGGTTTATGTCGTTTAAGCAAAGTTTTTTATGGTTTATTTTTCGGTAATTCGAAGTAAGCACAACATTTTTTTTGAATGGAGTTATTTATGTTCGGTTGACGCCTGTCTTTTCAGTTTTTCGATTACCTCGTCGGAACCAGTACTTTTTGTTGGATGAAGCCAAACAAACTTGGAAAATGCATCAACGACCACAAGTAGATGGTTATACAGCTTTTTCGTGTTCTCCATTTGGCCTACGTGGTCCACATGATATGTTTCGAGTGGAATGTCTCGTTAATCAATGGGTGAGAGTAATATCTCCTTTCTACTGTTCTTTGCCTCAGTGATGATGCACTGGACACAGCTCCGGACAACGCTTGTCACTTTCTTGGACAAATTGGGAATACAAAAGGTCTTCTCTATTATATTCTGAGTTTTCTTTACAGCGAAGTGCCCCTTGGTGCGCCATGGAAATGATCTCTTGTCTATTTGCACAGGTACTACCACTTGTTCGTTTGCAGTGTCTTCGATTACAACGTCTGCTTTTAAGAAGTAGTCTTCGTAAGTTTCCCTTTCTAAAATTTTCCTAACAGCCCTAGTCCACGTGTCTTCCAGTTCAGCTTGTTTGATGCGAAGGTTTAGAGACTCTTCGATAACGAGCTATTTTCACCGGCACATCATTTTTCGTCATTGAGAAAGCGTTACAATCTGTAACGATTTTAAATCGTAACCCCAGCAAGTATACCCTCCACTTCTTGAGCGCTTCTACTATAGCGAGTACTACCTGCTTATAAGAATGGAGATTTTCTTCCGTGCGTCGGTGAGGTTTTTCGACTATAAAACTGTACTGCATGGAAACTCTGATCCTACTCATTTCTCTGCAACAATAAACCCCCGTACCCATAACAATAACAAGCGTCTGTATGGACTTCTGTCACAGCTTTGGGGTTAAACAACCTTAGGACAGGTGATTTAATGAGCGCCGTCTTCAACTGTTCAAACGCCAATAGCTGTTCAGCTCCCAATTGGAATTTTGATTCTTTCTTGAGCATATCGGTTAGTGGTTTAACTACTAATGCAAAATTCTTCACAAACTTCCGAAAATATGAGGTCAAACCTATGAACATTTGGAGAGCCTTTTTATCCGTTGGGATTGGATAATTTTTAATAGCCTTGGTCTTCTCAGTCGATGGTTGGATAGTGCCATTTTCTTCGATAAAGCCGAGGAAATCAACGCGTCTCTTTCTCTATAATATTTCTGATTTGGGATGAAGCCCGTCACTTTTTTTTCAAATGTTCCCCTGAACGTTTTTTTATGTGGATTCGTACACACAAACGGTTAAATGTTATGGCCTTTATATAGACGCGCGGCTCCTGCCTGTTAATCAAGGAAGTCCAATTGTTCCCCGACTTTTGGGTTTTCCGTCTTCCTATGCAGTTCCCACTGCTTCCTTGTCTCGGGACCCAGCCGCTCGTGTAGCCCGAATACAAAGACCAAGTCCCAATGTTCTACCGGAACATTTAGGGCTTTCGGATTGTCTCATAGGTGACATTTGCCATCCTTGTCAAATCGTTCCCGTTCGGCTTCTCCTCAAGCACGGGCAATTTGTAGGACTGGGTTAAGTGTTCCTTTGCTATAAGATATGGCTTCTCAAAAAGTTGGACGAGCCTGTCCCATGCCTTCTGGTAGCTATCTTCTAGATAGCTCGCCTAGAGCTCTGGCAGCCTTGCCCGTTAAGGATTTCCTCAGGTAGGCATATTTGTATGCCGAGGAAATTTCTTGGTTATCGTGGATCGCGCTCTTAAAGCGATCACGGAACCCAATCAATTGAGCGACCCGTCAAATTCGCCCCAAGTATTTTTGATATCATGTTGCTGTACGGGCAGTGTCAGGCTGGCATTAATTGGAAACTCCTGTCTCTCTCCATCCTTGAATAGAAGAGCCTGGTCCTTCCTGGCCAATGTCGCCAACTTCTTAGAATCTCGTCTGAAGTAGTCCTCTTCCAACAAGACCATAGAATTCTCTATGTCCGACAATCCTTCGTCGGTTGCTTCTTCAACGAACTGTAGGAATAGCTCATTTGTCTTTTTTCTACAGCTGCAGTAGCCGATCCGCCTTTAACAAAGTACCCTCCTTGGATGCGGAACTAGTCTCTTCCGACTCCGCATGCGCCAAGACCCTAGCAACGGCTCTCTGCAGAGTGGCGAATTATTTCATTTCTCTTAGAGAAGATTTGTGAGAAAAGTGTGTGTGTTGCGTTGACAAGAAAGAAAAAAAAATTAATTGTAACCTCTGATTATTTTATAAATTTATTCTTCCTAGAACATGCGATATTCAAGTATTTATAATTTTCAAATTTACCAGTCCTTCCAAAACTTCCAATACTTGTCCTCAAGTCCAATATTTGAAATAGTACTTCCCTATACTTGTCCTCAAGTATTTTTCCATTTCCCTACCTGAATTAAATACAAGATTTCAATTCCTGCTTCTCAATTTCTCCTTTTCTCTGAACCCTTTCAGAACAGAAATTAAATTTCCAAATTACTTTCTTGCACTATTAAATTTTCCTATTTTCTCTGAATCCGTTCAATGTTCAGAATGTTTATTTTTCACCGGGAAAATAAAACGAAATAAATTTTCAATTGCTTCAAAGGCTCTATTCACAAACAACGACGACGCACGCTACCTTACTTTTCACACACACACACTTACACATTGCATTCAGTGCACATTGTATTGACTAATAATTATTATTGTTTTTTGTTAAAAATATTTACCTCTTTCGGGCATTTTTTCTTTGTATTTCTTATTGTTTAAATTTTTTTTTTGTCCTGGGTTCTTTCCTCTTGCAATTTTTACTTATTCACTGCGACCGATTCTTATGGCGCATTAACAAAGTATAAGTATAATAACAGAAGCTTGATTAGCATTTAGATTATTTAAAAATGTATTCATTACTATAATCTGTGACTTTATTCTTTATTTTTTCGACCGTGCTGGGTTGTGTCTAGACAAAGAATGCCTGAAAGGAATGTTCTTTTCCAAAATGGCTTCATTTCCTCTGTTCCACGTGTTACTTGAAGTCTATTAATGAAGGCCAACAGATGGCGCATGGAACGTTAAAGAGATCGAGAGGTAGCGTGCGAGACACAAGAAATAAGCCATTAACATTAAGGGATTACTTACACTAATTGTAACAAAAAAATATGATTAGAGCTCGGCCAGTCTGACACATTTGATTGACCTCAATCAAAACAATAATTCGTTAATTCTACGAGCACCTCAGAGCTTTCACTTAGTGGGGGTGGCAGGTGGTTAGTGACCCCAAGGTTTGGATTTGTCCAGTGCCGGATTCGATTAGCCTCAACTACTCCATCATATGGTAACTGGCTCAGCTGACAGTTTTCAATGTCTCTAATGAAGTACCGATCATGTGGCAACTGTTAGTGGATAACAAAAGGACCGCGATATTTTTGTATAAATTTCTTTTTTGTATCTGGTGTTATATCAACATGTTTAATAACAACGAAGTCACCCACAGAGAACGTCTTTGCTGAGCGATCCATGCGACGTACGAGGTCATCTATGGAACTAGCACCATATAACATCGAAATCCCATTGCTGATATCACGGATTCCATCTATGATTATATCTACCAGCTTCTGTTCTTCAATGTTGGATTTTACTACGATTGATTGCATGGCGACTACGTAGCTTAAGCATGTCTCGTTGGGCTTCAATGATCGAGCCCTCAATTGCCGATAAATTTCTTGCCTCGTGACTTGGGACCAAACCCAAGTTGATGATCTATTGTTTCGCAGTCCCTGCCACGCACCGACGAACTGCTTGACACTTTGTTTTGTATCCGCAGGTGTTAGTGAAATCGGCAAATTGTTAAAATCACTTGGTGATATCGTAGTGGTAATTTCCACTAAACTTTGGGACCGCGGCATCTAACTCTTCGAGATTGAACCGTCGATAGATAGTTAGCTCTTCATTTTTCTCCATTGCTTGGATTTGTTTCTGTAGCTCCATTATTTCGTGGCGCATACGTAACATCTTCAGTTGTTCTTCCAGTAGAGAAACTTCAGGTGAGGCCCTTTGATGTTCAGAGACACCATATATGCAGCAGGCAGCAGATTCGTGAAATATGGCATATCAGCAGCGGTGGCAACATCAGTGTGTGCTTTCAGAGCAACACCAGCAGGGAAAGTAACAAAATCTGTGGCAGCGGTGACAGCAGCTGAGACAAAGGCATTAACAGCAGTGATTTTGATTGCAGCAGGTATTTCATCAGCAGGGACGGCAGATTGGACAACAACAGCGGGGACTTCTATGGCAGCAGGGACTCCAGTAGCAGCAGAAACTTCAGTGGCAGCGGAGACTTTATTGGCGGCAGCAACACTTGTGCTCGGAGTAGCATCATCGGTTTGTGATTCCACCTCGGATGACTCTGGATCATCTAGATAACCTTCTGGGTTTGATGCAATGTGTTTTCCATACAGCTTGCGGAGCTGGCTCATGGTGGCACTTGCAGGAAAGTCTATCTTTGCTGCATTGAGTTCCCCGATCAAAGCTTGACGAGTAATCCGTCTCATTTTATTATTTTGTTCTTAATGAATAAATGTATAAGCTATTAAAAAAAAATTTCCGAATACCCCACACCTGGGATATAATCTTTTTTCGACCGTGCTCGGTTGTGTCTAGACAAAGAATACCTGAATGGAATGTTCTTTTCCAAAATGGCTTAATTTCCTCCACGTTATACGTGTTAATTTAAGTCTTTTAATAAAGGCCAACAGATGGCGCATGAAACGTTAAAGAGATCGAGAGGTGGCGTGCAAGACACAAGAAATAAGCCATTTACATTAAGGGATTATTTACACTAATTGTAACAAAAAAAATATGATTACATTACTATAATTTGGTTATTTTCTGGGGTATATATAATATTTTGCTCTAACTTACTTTTCTTATTTAATTTCAAGAGGATTCCCTTGGTTTGATCAAACAGCTGCTGAAGATCGTTAGTGGTAATCATGGGAAGATCTTGAAGAATCTGCTCGTCTGTCTTCTGAACTCCAAAAACCTGGATTAGTACGTGTTTTATCGTTGGCCATGTTGGCATTAATATTCTTCTTAAGGTGTTGATTGCTGCTCCTTGTATTTTATTTCTGATTATTAAAGTTGCTATTGGATGATTTTCTGTACTTATATAATTGTACACATAATCAACATATTCAATAAAAGCGATGACGTCCTCATCTGTTTGTCCTGAGAATTTTTTTCCAATCGCATTAATGGTACATTTTAGTCTGTTGTTGCAGTAGCTATTTTTGTATTGTGTTTGTTTTTATTTTAAGTAGCACTTTTAACTTTTTATTTAAAGTTAATTGTATTTTGTTTTTAACACACTGTTTTATTGTTTTTTATTTAACTTGACACTTCAGAAAATTTTTCTAATTGCTCCGGCAATTTTGTATTTGATCCTCCAGGATCAATTTAAAAAAAAAAAACAATTTAAGTTTGTATCTTTACTTTATTATTAATTCTTTATAACTTCAGATCCCTTACCACTGGTGGGGGGAAATCTTTTGTTGAAACAATTCGAATAGAACTCTTATTTACAACTGCCCATTTGGCTGGTCATCCCAGGCCTTTTTATCTTAAAATATTTGTATGCACAGTGATGCTGTTTGTCAGTAGGTACATAAGAATGATATATTAAGATATACATACATATGTATAAGGCCCTCCGCACACGAAGCTACTGTTTCGCGACGAGAATCGCAAATCAGTTGCTCAAGCAACTGAAATGAAACCGGTTTGCAATCGGTTTAAAACTAGTGGAAAGATATGTGGTTTTCAATTATTCAAGAAGCTTAATTGGGATGAAAAGGGCTTGGATTGTTTGTAGGACTAGTAGTGATTCAAGTGCTTCAGACGAGATTCGCGGGGTCGGCTAATCTTCTATGTATATAAAAATGAAATCCTGTTCGTGTATGACCGAATAACTCACAAACGGTTGGACGGATTTGGCTATTTTTTTTTAAAATCTTGTTCGGGTAAGTCTGTAGATGGTTCTTAGGGAAACATTTTTTAAATAATTGCAGGTGCATTGGTTTTCAAATGGAAAACTCTAAAATTTCAAAATGGAGGTGCAAGAGCGGTGAGACGAAGTTGGCGGGTTCAGCTAGTTAGAAATATAGAAAAACATCGGTGATATCTGGTGTGCTTTATACAAATTAATTTTTATAAATAACTGAATTTCATTTAATTGTTTTGCTGCCATAAAAAGTCTGCATTTTTCTGTATACATATATGGATGGGTCCAGTTGTCTCTTCGTACAAGTTTTCTTTGTCTACAGTACTTATAATAGTCGATTAAATCCTCTTTGTCAGTATTACTGTTTAACAAAAATTTTTGGAAAAATTATATTCTTATCAACTGGTCACAATTGGGTTGTACTCTTGTGTGGAGAGAAATCGAAAATCGATCGCAAAATAGTTGTAAAACAGCGACTCTAGTTGCAAAACAGTTGCTTCGTGTGCGGGGGGCCTAAGTATATTTGATAACGATTCAAAGAAGTTGACACTTGACTGTATTTTTGTTAGGGGTGACTTTGTTTAAATAAAGTAATTATCTTTTATGTCGATCAAAGAGTTCGATCGTTGACAATTTGTGTTTATATTAGAAATGGAGATACTTTACTGATTGTGCAATGTATTATGCTCAAGTAAATATGCTTGGTATGCTCTTTTGTGTGTTGGGAAGTAATTCTATAATTACCGCGCACTTGTATATTCAATTCAGAACTGACAACTGAAGCAAATGCAAGTTATCTAAGCGTTCTGCGCTTAGGTAAAAAAAACACGATTGGTTTGGTTATTGGAAGAAGACTGACTGTTTTATTTTTTGCAGTAATATTTATAAGAACGTTTTGCTTACTTGCTAAATACATTTGTCTTACTTACTAAGATTGTTCACCTTTGATTTATAGAATTCCCAGAAGGGGAATTCTTTTTTATTTATTTTACAAAGTTTGCATTTTCAAATTTGTTATTAATTATTATTACTTGAATACAGATTGTTCACCTTTGATTTACAGAATTCCCAGAAGGGGAATTCTTTTTTATTTATTTTACAAAGTTTGCATTTTTAAATTTGTTATTTTGATTATTTTTTATTGTTTAAATTTTTACGTTTGAAACATTTTATTTATTTTTTCTTAAGGGGAAGACCCTTAAGACATTTAGTTTCCACTTGTTAGACATAA
>CAKKXW010000034.1:5084-18632 GCA_920937365.1 Sphaerophoria rueppellii | reverse complement strand
TTGGAATTCCGCAACACTGGTAAGTATATTATCTATTCAAACTTATTTAATTTGTTTCAAAAAAAAATAGTTTTAATTCACAATGTATATAATTAATCGAGCTTGGCACCCGGCCAGACTTCTGGCAAACCATTGACAGCAGCTCTGTACAGATCGAAAGATCTCTGAAAACCACAGGCGATGAGTTTGATACGATTTTGGTACCATTCAGCATCGGCTGTGTCTGGGAGAGGCCCCGGATTGTCCTCGATGACAGATACGAATCTGAAACCAAGGTGAGCCTTGACGTCTGCCCATTGATCATGAGAGATGTTACCATCCACATGGCTCCTGTCAATGACCGCTAATTAATATATGTAACACTTAATTTTGATAAAAAAAAACTTTGTTTAATTTATTCAAACTTATCTATTATATGAATGGTCACAACGCCTTAAGGTTCTAAATTGACTTAAAAAAAATATGTTGTGAACTTATTCACTCATTCTTCACGTATGCAATCTCTATTTTCTTTAATATTAAATCTTGGAAATTTTATTCTGTTTATAAAAAATACAAAGTCTTCAAATTTTACAAAATTGTGATTAAATTCTTTAATGTACCTATTGTACATATTATCAAAAGTACAATTTATATTTTATTTTACCCCTTTGATCCAATTGTTCCCAATATGTATATATAGTATATTAATATAATTATTTTTTGTGATTTAATATCTTTTCAGATTTATTTAAAACACAAAAGAATATTGATATTGAAATAAATTTTTTAAACTTCTTATAATTTGCAATCTTTTCAAGATTGAACATTTATCTATTTTAAACTTCTTGCTTTGTTAAATCATATTTTTTTACCATTGGTCGTAATATGGTGCTTGTTATAAGCCTATACGACCAATTCTGATAATGTGTTAAAAAATATATTAAATTCGACCAATTCTGATAATGTGTTAAAAAATATATTAAATTCAAAATAATATTTCTTTCAACTCTTGCTATAATAGCCTGATGTAACAACACTAGTTTCTCTCTATTCAAGTTGTTAGTCGTATCTTTCAAAAGATTTTTAACGACTGTTGATGCCAAGAAATAGTCTACTGAATCTTCTTCAAAGTGGTATTCCAACATCAAATCAATCTCGAAACATTTTCTTTATGTAATGATATTCCTATTTATACTATTTGACAAATAAAAACATCTGTTATCCAAGGATGTGTTCTTACTAATTGATATTTGATCGTTTGGCTTGTCTGGTATTTTTCCATTGGTATATATTATATCTTAGAATATGAGTCACTTTCTAGGGCATTGGTTCATTTTGATAATCTTAACGATTCTGGATTCTATTTTTATACGTTGAACGTGATGTGGTATTAACTCGCGGCTATGATCTTGCTTTTGAGCGCGTCGCTAAAAGAAAGATCTTTATTGAAGGCTGTTGTGCTGCTTTAATGCACTTTCTGCCTTTTCGCTTCAGGCTTGTCGCCCTCAAGAGACCTATTGTGCTTTGACGTCGACCCGCTGCAGGTCGGTTTGGTGTTTCTGCTAGAGAAGCCACTAGCCCACTCGAGTTTCCGCGTTTGCTCCGGGGTTCTTTCCGCCGCCGGTATGACACCAACTGCGGCCAGAATCCGCGCAGCATTTCGCTGATCTCGATTGGCCTGTGACTTCATGGACCTCTTTCTGGCCGACCCTGAGCTGTGTCCGTGTCACCAGTTGTGGATCCTCCTCCAGAGTTAATCGCTACCGATAGGTACCAATTGGACCGATAGGTACCAATTGGGATACGCCCTCACCCTCGAGTCATTTCCGTAGATTTTGCCTCTGCATTGGGTGTACCTGCTTAGGGTTGCTTGCTACGTTCTAGCAGGAGCGGATGGGGTGTGGAATTATCGCCCTTGGGACAGCCGAGACTCACAGCTGTTCCACTGACGGGTATTTTCTTCATGTAAAGGTTGTGGCTAGTAGTGGGAGAAAGACTCCAGCTACTAGTGGTAACCACAAGTTTGACAACCCGTTCACACCCCTGAGTTGACTCAACAGCCTTTCCAGGAGATGTGACCGCATTTGCCAGCACTGGCGCGATTTATTTGCTTGATGATTTTTCTGTTTGTTTTGTTTTTCATTTTATTTCCACGAGTAATGCGGAAAAACATAAGTGGCTCGTTTAACCCCCAGCCTTTCATTCTTCGGCACAGTATTGCAAGTTCCTCATCACGAATTTTCCAGTTTTCCATTTGAAAACCCATAATGCACCTGCAATTGCAACAATTCCATGCAGTTTTCCATTTAAAAACCAATGAGTTTTCCGAGTTTTTCTTCAAGAACTTAATTTTTTTCTATTTGAAACCCCATTTTAGAATAAGAAATTTAAAGCAAAAAAAAAAATCAAATTTCAGACCTTTGTGTGGGGGTTTCCCAGTTTTCCCACTCTTCTATTAAGTTCATCCAATTTTTTTTCTCACAGAAGCCATCACTGAATAAAAGAGTATTTAACTTGAAAATTACATAAATATCTGTTGGGTCATTTCGGAGTCCATAAAGGACATACAAACGTACATACATACATTTTTATATATGCTTTTATATAGACATTTTTTATTTTAAGATTTTATCGAATCAAATATCTATCTGAAATTAGAATGAAAGTAAAATAAAATATTAACTTTTCTCCTTGTTGGGTTGCTGTCCCAAGTCCAAAACAATAGATAAATGAATAAGAGTAAACATTTCTATATACTTTTTTGTGCAGAACTGTGGACTTGGGAACAGCGTGGTTGAACACTGTTAAACAGTTCGCCCTAGATAAAAGCAACTAATAGAAATTTTGGCGGTTGCAAATTGTTGACTTGTTGCATTCATAACTTTTACTCAACGATGTTGCAGATTCACCATTCTCAATTTAGTTAAAATTTCAGCCTATTGCTTAATTGACAATTGTGGGACTTTTTTAACAATCGACATGACTCACAAACTCTACCGACCGAACTCGAGAAAATTAAGCGAAAAAAAAACAATGTCAAAAAAGCAATGCACCTTCGATCGAGACGCTAAAAAAATTCAAAAAAGAAAGAATAAACAGAACAAATTTAAAAAATAAATTCAAAATGCAATGCACCTACGATTAAGACGGTTACAAAATTCAATAAGTAAGTAAGTAAGTCACACTTTTTTGAAAAGTTGCGATTACTGACCCACTCATGGTCAAAAGTTGGGTGTTGCTCTAATCGAAGTTTTGTGTTTATCGAGGGTTGCTTTTACCGAGGGCGTACTGTATAATCGAAGCACATCATTTGCTCTCATAACCATAATGAAGCATGATGCTAATGATGTTCTGTTTAAAGTTGACATTTAGAAATACCAGTTCATAAACTTAGTGAGAAAAATTATTGTTAGATACAAATGATCAACTGCAAACCGTGCTCAAATCCCAAACAACAAAATTTTCATTCTTACCAACACGATTATCCTTCCACTAAATCGCCCACAGTCTAATTATTCCTCATCAACACTTTTTCAAATACTCAAGTCCACACTCGCACTTATTCTAATCGCAAACCAACATTTTTAAGATCTAAGTCAAAACTTCACTACATACAGACTACAAAGATCATTCAAAATTCATCCTCCCAATTTTCCAATCGCCCACATTTTCTATTTTTATTTTTGTTTTTGAAAGCTCAGTTTGGCAACACTTAAACCTTTTAAATTTTATTCGTACCCATAAAAAAAATAATATCCGTTAGTTGGTCCATGTTCATTTCCAACTTTTGGAACTACTGAGAATCATATTGCAATACTTTTTATCGATTAATCTATTATGTCGCTATAAATAAAAAAAAACTGAAAAATAACGTTTATTTCCAAAAAGCCTTCCATAAACTATGTATTTGTATTTTTTGTTTTATTACAAAAATTCTAATTTGCTTTTATTTGATGAGTTATTTCCATCATTAATGAATTTATAATCTCATTGTACAAGGAATGGTGTGCCTTCCTTCCATTGTATGTAAGTATGTATGTTTGTTTCTAAGAAAACTTTCTCACAATATACTCACATGTAAAAAGAAAATGTTTTACTAAAATTTTTTATATAATAAATAATTTTACATAATAAATAATTTTATATAATAATAATTTTATATAATAAGTAAATAAAAAATAAATGTATTTATTTAAGAAAAACTATTAAAATTTTACAATAATTAAAAAGGTGCAACTCTCTTATTTTATTTTTTATATTATTTTTCTGGTGGATATCTTATTCAAGGCGCGCACGCATGGAGTTTTGATAGCCTTTAAAAGCTGAAGCCTATTAAGAGACTGAGGTCTATTAAGAGGTGTCGATGTATGTATAATGAGAGAGCGAGACAGATTGTTGTACAGTTTTCCACAATCGCATAGTTCGGCTAGCGAACGAATCTCTGTCCTTGATTGTAAGGCGAAAGTTATGTTCAAGATTTAACATTCCAAAAAGCGTAAGTATTACGGTTGATTTTTTTTTGTTGGAATCACAATTGTGTATCTCGCTAGAGCACTGACCATAGAGAAGGTTGCAACATTGAACAAAAAATATTGCGATTTTACAATGCTTTCACAGCATTTAATGAGCTTATCATATTTAGCAGTTGCATTTACAGATATGAAGATGACGGGTTGAATCTAAGAGAGTAAGAGAACTTATACTGCACTGTTCAGAAGAAAGTGTCTAACCCTCACTCTAACTCAGGCCCAGGATTGTTTTCAATTCGATCTTTCAAATTCCCCTCAAGTCGCATTTCCCTATTAATGAATTCGAGGCGGAGCGAAAACAAACTTCCAATATTCATCTGCGTTGAGACTTTTGGTGTGACTATGTCTTCCATTATTCCAGTAATTTGAATAAACACTCTTTCGCCTGTGAACCCGCCAACAAAAAAGCTGTCGGTTTTCAACTCGCCAGCAAACATTATGACATTAAAAATTCGCCTTCGAATTCGTTAATTTGTCGAAAAAAAAAATCAAAGGCGATAGCGAAATCAAGAGGCCAGTTCCACCTAACAACATCTCACTGAGATCTCCATGTCACTTTGACTGAGGCAAAATCATTTGGTGGAACAAAATTCTCAGTTTTCATTGAGATTAAATGGTTACCTTACAAATTGTTGTTGTGCAAATGTCAGTCACGTCAAAACAGCTGAGTGAGAAATCGAATCCAAAAAATTTTCATCTCAGAAATCTCAGAAAAAAATCTCAATTCTCAGCTGAGATTTTTTGTCCCACCTAAAAAATCTCTGAGATCTCAGTGAGATGTTGTTAGGTGGAACTGGCCTAAGAATTGAAAAATGTCAAACTCGTTTGCAAAACGATCCGCCGCGAATGCCATAATCAGGCCCCTGTTGTTGCCCTCCGAAAGCCAAACTGCCGATTTTCGTTCTTCAACATATTCAGCCCTATCATCGTATACGATCGTAGAAGAGTCCTGATCGTAACATTTCAGCCCTATCGTCGTATCCGATCGTAACAAATTTCTATCCGATTTGTAGGAAATATACGAATTTGCTATCATCCTAAGGCTTCCGATTGTTAAATCGTACATACCTCAGATTTAGGCGTTAACCCACACAAAACCGATTTGGTCCTATTCACTAGGAAATATAAAATTCCGCACATCGACCCTCCTTCTATAAACGGTGTCTAATTACAGCTTTCAGAGGAAACTAAATATCTGGGTCTTATCTTAGACGGAAAACTGAATTGGAAGAACCATATACACGAAAGAATAAGAAAATCTACGGTAGCTCTTTTCACCTGCAAGAAAGCCATTGGTAGCAAATGGGGTCTTCAACCCAGAATAACTCACTGGCTATACACATCGGTAATCAGGCCGATTACTCTTTATGCCTTGGACGTAAAAATGAACTGGGATAAGCTTAGTAAAGTCCAACGCTCAGCATGCCTAAGTATAAGCGGATCAGGTCTTACGACCCCATTTGCAGCACTAGACACACTACTCTATCTGATACCTCTGGATATAATCAGCAAACAAATAGTTGCTAGTTCTGCTATTCGCCTGAATACCTCTTCACAGTGGACTTACAATAACATTTGCCACTCTGTTATTCTTAATTATTTAGAATCAATTCCAAAGCACACAGACAACACCGTTCCTCAACTACAGTTCGATAGAAAGTTTCAAACTTCTATTCCTTCCCGATCTTTCTGGGAAAATGAAACATTCCTGGAAGACGATGCAATCTACTTCTATACATATGGATCGAAACCTAGTGATTGGGTTGGGGGAGGTGTGTACTCCGAACGACTAAAACTAAGTCTCTCATTTAGCCTTCAAAATCATTGTAGCGTGTTTCAGGCAGAACTTTTGGCGATTAAGGAGGTCCTGTCCTGGCTCAAAGAATCAAAGAAAACGTGATATCCACATCTGATATCCGGATTTTCTCAGATAGTTAGGCAGCTTTAAAATCCCTGGACTCTGTCTCTACTAACTCGATTACGTTCCAAAACTGTCAATCGTCTCTAATGGAGATGGCACAACAGTTTAATATTCACCTTCACTGGGTGCCGAGCCATAGAGACATTCCAGGAAACTGTAAAGCCGATGAACTCGCCAAATATGGTACAACATTACCCATTAACCTACAAATGACTAATGTTGGTATACCAATCGCTACATGCAAACTTTTGCTACAACAAGATGCTATTAAGAGAACTAACATCAGGTGAAATAATATAACCACCTGTCAGGTGACGAAAAACATTTGGCCTAATCTGGACTCAAAGAGATCTAGGTGCCTGATAATGTCTAAGCAGATTGCATATGAGCTCGTTAATTGGTGTAATAACTGGACACTGTCTAATAGGAAGACACGCCGCGCGACTGGGCGTATTTTCTAATGATTTCTGCAGAAGCTGTAAGGGATGAGGATTAGGAGGAAACAGTTGTTCACCTCCTCTGTACCTGTCCTGCTCTTGCTCATAAGCGTATGTTTCGCTTAGGAGAATACTTCTACCTTTGTATATGGAATGTATAGTAGTTGCAGCCTCGTGAATCGAACGGAACGAGATTCAGAACTAAAATCTTGTATATAGAAAAACTGACAGCGCCAAGACGGGACGACTGTCCAACCCAAAATTCTCGAGGGTGAAAATACTATAAATTCCATATACAAAGCTTCTACAATGATCTAAACGATCTCGTACATATAAATATAATTAATCTTCTACGTTTCGTAAGGAACTCTAATTGGTTTCAATGAGCTTTCGAAGAAAAGCGTTTTTAGATTCATGTGGTATCATAATGGGCCTTTGATTGGCCTAAGTATGTCTTTTAACATCCATGACAGCCACTTTAACCTAACATACCTCAGAAAAAAATTCAAATTTGCATTGAAATGTCAAACTCAGAGTAACGCATCACGATTTCATGCGGCGAAAAGCAAAAATTCAGCGACAGCTTAATTGTGTCGGAACCTCGGAACATTTGCGGGACTTAACTACGATAGCAAGTTTCTCCGAATGGAATCGACGATAGGGCTGATTGCTGATTGATGCTGAATATAGATCAGCGTTTCAATGCAATGATATATCTAAACTCAATAATGAATTCCTAAGATATATGAACATTGAATCAAGATTAAAGCTTTTAGCATTATACAACGACATGGTATTTGTTTCTTTTATTTTAATTGAAAATTGATTCCAATTACAGTCAGTCAGCCTCAACAACCGCAAGATATGTACACAATAGAGAAGGGTAGATGCAATGAAGAAATACATCTACTGTAAATCGAATCAGGTTAATTTGAAGATATGAATTATTACTTCTCAATCGAACCTCTCTGCCACAATGAAGTTAATAATTGCTTTAGCCCATAATTTCCCGTGGAGTAAAAGTTGGTTGGTATAATCTACTCAGTAATGTTTTAAATTGTCTAAAATGCATTTACATTTGCATGTTACCTTTTAATAATTTCCACCCACTCAAAGGGGTTTTTTTTTATACCCTTAAATTTTCATACCAGAGACCCGCATTGATCTGAACAACTTGTATTGAACGGTTCGAAAGAACGTTTTTAATTCGATGAAGGAGGAACTTGTCGACACCGAAAGTACGCATTTTCGATAAAAGAGCAAGATGCCAAATGTTTTAAAATATAAAGTGCAACAATCCTACTTTCTCTTAAACGATGTAAAATTTTTCAACTGTTCGGTGAGATAAACCATCAGATCCCCAGTAGGTTAAGACTCTCTTTTCCGGTTAATAATGGAAAATAATTTCATTCGAATGGCTGCCTCGGCTGGCCATGCAGGAGCCTTCGCGATCGGTCCAATTTTTAAGCACATAATCGATTGTGTGCAGCTGTATTTTACCAATGGCTTTACGCATATTGTCCTTTAAAGCGTCAATTGTCTCTGGCTTGTCGGCGTAACACTTATCTTTTACGGCACCCCACAAATAATAGTCCAAAGGTGTCAAATCGCAGCTCCGAGGTGGCCAAACGCAATCATCTCTGAGGCTGATAATGCGATCTTCAAAAACAGGGCGCAAAACATCGAGTGTAGCTTCGGCTGTGTGGCACATAGCGCAGTCCTGTTGAAACCAAATGTTGCCAATATCCTCCTCTTCAATTTTTGTGAACAAAAATTCGTTCATCATGGCCCGATAGCGATCGCCATTGACTGTAACGGCCACTCCTTGCTCATTTTCGAAGAAAAATGGCCCAATTATGCTTCTGGACGGACCAAAATACGAACCAAACAGTGACTCGTTTTGGGTGTATCGGCTTTTCAATGCATGCGTGTGGGTTTTCTGTGCATTAAAAGCGACAATTTTGCTTGTTTACACACCCGCCAAGATCAAAATGAGCTTAATCTGAAAAGATAATTTTTTTTGGCAAAATCGGCGTCTTTTCTAAGGCGATCGCAGGCCCTTTTAGCGAAGCGAAAACGCATTGGATTGTCAGTTGGCTTCAACTCCTGAACTTTTAATGGCGTCATACCAAGGTCTTTATGCAAAATTCGTCTCAATGATGTCTTGAGACCGA
Organism: Sphaerophoria rueppellii; assembly: GCA_920937365.1. Lineage (NCBI taxonomy): Eukaryota > Metazoa > Arthropoda > Insecta > Diptera > Syrphidae > Sphaerophoria > Sphaerophoria rueppellii. Next base: position 9,589 of record CAKKXW010000034.1, on the reverse strand, counting down.
AGACGGTGAATTGATGTTGATGACGCTTCACGCACACATTCTGCAACATTAACAATATTCCCGGGTGTACGCACTGTTTTTGGCTTTTCACGCTTTGGTTTATCAATGAGGATGCTAGTTTCTTTCACTTTTTTCACAAGATAACGAACATCCTTAGCTGACGGTGCTTCTCTTCTTCCAAAATCCGTACGCAATTTTCGCACACATTCTGCAACATTACCATAATTTTCAAAGTAATGTCGCTAAGTGTTACCATTCACGAAATAAGCACTAGTTAGATTGCGACAATTTGGGTGCTTTCATAATGCATGGTTGCTTTGCTTACATGCGATCAATTGGAATCATATAAACGTCGCACAAAAATACTTGCGCATGCGTTTTATGCTGCATTTATGAACACTTTTTTATGATTTGCGTCAAAATGTCAAAAGACTGTCAGAATTTGAAGTTTTACTTACTTTCTTATATACCTGTTTCTTTTATTGAGAAAGAAATTCAGTGTGCATGTGAGTTTTTATAGTTGCACATTTGCGCTGCAAATATTTGCGTTTTGCTTGTATGAACATCTGACATTTATCATTTGCATTTATGAAAAACATGCATTCGTCAGACTTTCGCAACCATGCATTTATGAAAGCACCCCTTATTTGATCCAGAAGATACCTTTCCAAAATCATCAGTTGCTTCGAGTTATAAATTTCTTGACCGTCTTGAATTTCAATCCATTAATAACTTAGTGGCATTTAAAGAAAAAACATTAGGTGTTTGCTATTTTGGAAAAATTTCGGAACCAAAATCGTTGATATCGAGTGGTTCATTTTTGCGATTGAGATCGAAAACCGTAGTGATTTTTTGAATGCAACAAGTTCACTTTGGGGAAAGAATGAAATACAAAACAAACAGAGTTAAATTGAAAAAGTTATGGTCATTTAGAAATAGGGTCGTTTATCTATGACCACGTCACCCTGTATACGAAACAAATTCCAACACAATGGTATTTCAGTATCCGAAGTGTTTTGTATAGAAAATTCCGTATTCAAAATGTTTAATTTTTTAAATTATAAGAAAAATGATAGAAGCACATTTTTCTGCGCAAACAAAACATTGCAACAAACCATTTTTTTTCTCGTTGACAAAACAACGCTTGTCGGGTCTGCTAATTTTGAAGTAAAACCGAGCCGAATGAAAAAAAAAGAAACAGTTTACAACTTCGCAGAAAAAAGTGTGAAGCTTTAAATTGGTAAGAATAATTTGAATCTGTTTTGCTTATTTGGCGTTTACATCGAAATTAATGGTCTGTTCTATTCCCTCTTCAAAATTCCCTGGTCTGGATACCTAGCATACAGGGTGTCCACCAGGGAGATATACTACTTTGTTTTGCCGCCATTTTGGTAAACATAAGTCTTGACAGTTCATATTTCGCAGTCGTGAAGTAGACACCGTGTCAAATGGATTATGGAAAAATATTCGATTCTGCATAAAGTTTTCATTTTTGTATGGGACGTTCCAGAAGTTATGAGAGAGATAGTAGCCTCAGTAAATGATTCCCTTTTATGGTGACCAGATCGGGAACGACAACGGACTATACATTGAGAGTTTGTACCTGGAACGAAGAACACTCTACACTCCAGGTGCAACTCAAAAACTTGAATCTATCCTCACCCAGTATAAGGCAGGCATTACTGCGAGCCAGGAAATACGATGGATAGGATCAGGGACAATGAGAAGAAAAAATTGCGACATTTATTACAGTTGTCATCAAAGAATGCACATATTTGGATGCGGATTCGTCGTGGGAAATCGGCTGTGCACACGTCCCTACCGAAGATGCTGAGGAGTATAGCAAGGAGAATTCTTACGACCTCCTGGATAGAGTCTACGGAGCCTGTCCAGAGCATGACGACAAAATCGTAGGAGATTTCAATGCAAAAATCGGGAAGCGAGACATCCCCAAAAAAGAACCCGCGGTATGATGATGAATGCGCGTTATTGAAAAGAGAAACGGAAATTAAAAGCAGCAAGAGAAGAATACCGGACAGAAAGGAGAAATGAGGAAAAGACCCTGCGAAGGAAGAAAAGAGCATCCGCAGTGTCTCAGCTCAAAGATCTAGAAGAGTCTCGGGCCAAGAACAACACCCGGCGTTTCTTTAAGCAATTAGCTTCTGGTTTCAGAACCGGGACATAGGCTCTTCGAAACAGTGAAGGAAACCTAGTCACCGAAGTACAGGGAATTGTAGAATGTAGATGTTTTCAAACAGCACTTCCACTTCCAGCTGGTGAATGCGCAAAATGTCGAGCGAGCTAATGACGAAAGAGAAGCAAGACCAGTCAATGAAAACCCAGTCCTAGCTCCCAGCGCAGAAATGTAGAAAGAGCCATCTAAAAGCTCAAAGATGAACCGCAGGTCATCACCAAAGTGTGGGAGGAAGAATGCATGCCCACTGACTAAGCTCCATATGCCCCATCTACAAAAAAGGCGATACCATGTCATGCAAAAACTACCGTGGCATATCCCTGCATACAAAATCCTATCCAACTTACTGTGTGAGCCTCTTAAATCGTTCTGCAACACAATAATCAGCACGTACCAGTGTGGCTTTAGGCCAGGCAGAACAACGATAGACCAAATATTCACACTGACGCAGATCCTGGAAAAGTCCAACTAATTTCAAGTCGAAACCCACCATCTTTTCATCGATTTCCACCGCCAGGAGCTTATGATGGCGATGTCTGAATTCGGGATCCCGAACAAACTGATCCAGCTGTGCCGCATGACGCTGAACAATACGCAGTGCAGTGTGCAAATTGGTAACAGCGCAACCGAGCTGTTTCAAACATGCGCAACGTTTAGACCATAGAGAATATATAATACCTAGAGTCACGACTTCGGGTGTTCGCTCTCTTTTTGCCTACAAGCTGCAATTTGGTCGTTTTGTACTAACCCAGTGAGAATGTGTTAGTTTTCCAGTGCTTTTTAAATGAGAAACTGCACCAATACATTCACACTGAATTAGATACAATGCTCAGGTTTGAGTTGAGGTGGGTTTCATGGGCTCAGATTTCGAAAATAAGATTCCGTTGAGCTCAAAATTTTCAAAAAAAACTTAAATATACAAAAAATGCATGTAACATAAAAATGACTAAGTTGAAAAAAGTTCAACTTTTGGACGACTAGTTCGGCGACGAACGACGCATTGTGTTGCTAATGGGCGACTGCCATACAAGTTTCTCATTTTTGACAGCTGTCAGATAAGTCGCCGGGCGACTGGCGATGCATTCTGTTCAGCTCTTTGATGTCGTATTTGCTGTGGTGGAAGTCTGTACGAAAAATTCATTGTATGGTTAAAAGTTCGAAATACAAGCGTTTAGGACAAGAAATATACGATTTAAACATGTGATTATTTTTTACAAAACATAAAATTCTCAGTAATTGTACCTATTTGTGCCTGCAAAAAAACGAGTCAAACGTGATAAAAACGAGTCCCTGAGTCAGTTAAGAAAAAAAACGAGTCCTTTTTGACTCTATAGAGGCCATGTGGTAACACTGCTTTGAGCAACAGGAAAAATACTCTGATTTTTCCAGTCCTACTCTACGGCGCGCGCTGAGTGCTGGACGACAAGTAATAACAATGAATTGATACTGGGCACTTTCGTAAGAATAATTCTTCGACGGATGTTCGGTCCCGTATGCGACGATGGTAAATGGAGAAGAAGCTTGAACCGAGAACTGTATGAACTGTACCAAGATGTGGATGTAGTCCAGAAGGTCAAGAAAAGACGACTACATTGGCTCGGCCACATCGAGCGAATGGACGACAACGCTCCTGCCAAGAAGGTCTTCTCATCTCAGCCCCCAAGTTCGAGACGGCAAGGAAGACCGAGCCTACTGTACAAAGACCAAGTGACTGCGGATGCCAGAGCGCTTGGTTTCGGCGACTGGAGAGTACATGCGAGGGACCGATCACAATGGAAGACTGCAATATCTCAGGCTGAGATCCTTCATGGATTGTGAGCCGGATAAGTAAGTAAGTAGTATGGGACGTTCCAGGACTCTTGAGTTGTACATAAAATCCCTATACAAAAATAGAACTTTATGTAGAAGATAAATTTATATTCCGAATCAGCAACTGGCCCTTTAACGTTAAAACATTTTATCACAATCAATCATCGATAACTGTGACTGTGTATGCGGTCATGGGCTGACGGGCGCGGGCGGAAAAATTGTTTGAAAATTAAATAAGAAGAAAAGTTCAGCCATCATTCAAATGTTCAAGTAAATGCAAGTTGACCACATTTCTAGAGATCAACATGTAAGATGTAGTCTGTAAAAATTACAAAAACACAAAGTATCGATAGCAAAACATGAATGTTGCAAGACAAGATATCATCTGCTGACAATCACTCAACGCCTTACATTCTATAGAAATCATTCTAACAAATCTAGTCTACAATGGAACGTTGGGCTGGTAAAATAGCTGTAGTAACGGGTGCTAGTTCTGGCATAG
>CAKKXW010000033.1:142643-153812 GCA_920937365.1 Sphaerophoria rueppellii | reverse complement strand
TGGAAGACCAGTGGCAACATTGCCAGAGAGCAGTTAGAGATGCCGCCTCTAATGTGCTGGGTTTCACACAGCCACCAAAACGAAACCCCTGGTTTGATGAAGAATGCAGGCAGGCCCATGCAGCCAAGCAGGAGGCATACAAAGCGGCGTTGCATAGAAGGACAAGAGCTGCTCGTGAGCTCTACGAGCAAAAGAGGAGAGAGGAACGCCGGCTTCTCAGGAGGAAAAAGAGAGAGCATGAGAAGCGTCAGATCGAGGATATTGAGAGAGCCAACAGCAGGAATGAAGTTCGGAGGTTTTACCGAAAGCTTAAACAGCTGGCTCAAGGTCATCGAGCAAGAACTGATGCCTGCAGAGATAAACAGGGGAACATCATAGTAGGATCGCAGTCAATGCTGGGGATTTCGAAAGACCACTTCTGTAGATTGTATAACGGTGACGACGAACAAAATACCGCCGTCAGACAGGAGCCTTTCATCGGAAACGATGATAGCCAACAATTCCGTGAACCCGACCTAGAAGAAGTGAAAACCGCAATATCACGGCTGAAATCCAACAAAACCGCTGGAGCAGATGGACTAGCTGCTGAGTTGTTCAAAGCAGCAGGCGACGAGCTAGATAGGAGCATGCACCAAATCATCTGTAAGATAGGTCAGAGGAATGCATGCCCGATGAATGGAACTTCAGCATTATTTGCCCGATCCTGAAAAATGGAGATCCTCTAAACTGCGCCAACTATAGAGGAATAAGTCTACTAAACATCGCCTATAAGATCCTCTCTGCCGTAGTATGTGAACGTCTGAAGCCTTTCGTCAACAATCTGATTGGTCCTTATCAATGTGGCTTCAGGCAAGGAAAGTCAACCATCGACCAAATTTTCACGTTGCAGATCCTGGAAAAGACCTATGAACTCCAAATCGATACCCACCACCTTTTCATCGATTTTAAGGCCGCGTATGACAGCATCTACAGAGACGAACTGTACAAAGCTATGTCTAGTTTTGGCGTCCCTGCGAAGCTCGTTCGCTTGTGCAAAATGACGATGGAGAACTCACGCTGCTCCATCAAGGTTGGCAACGAGCTCACGGAATCTTTCGACGTCAAAAAAGGATTCAGACAAGGCGATGCACTGTTATGCGATTTCTTTAACATCGGTCTTGAGAAGATAGTGCAGAACTCCAACGTCAACACCAGAGGCACTATCTTCCAAAAATCTGTTCAACTTCTCGCGTACACCGATGATATTGATATAATGGGGAGAACACAGCGTGATGTCAATGGCGCTTTTGTGAGAATTGAGACAGAAGCGGCAAAAATGGGTTTAGCGGTAAATGAGGGAAAAACGAAGTATATGCTGTCTTCGAGGAAGGACACCCAACACCGACGGCTCGGGCAGAACGTCACAATAGACGCGTATAACTTCGAGGTAGTAGAGGAGTTTGTCTAACTAGGCTCCGCTATAAACACGGGTAATAACACCAGCGCCGAGATCAAACGAAGAATAACTCTTGCTAATCGCTGTTTCTCGAGTGGAAAAGCCCTCTCTCGAGCAACTAAGGTAAAACTGTACAACACACTCATCATCCCAGTCCTGCAGTATGCTGCAGAAGCATGGACCCTGACAAAATCGGATGAAAGTGCCTTAGGCTTAGGAAAGTTCTTCGGGTCATCTTTGGCCCCGTGTGCATTGAAGGGGAATGGCGAAGAAGATACAACAGCGAACTTTACGGGTTGTGCAACGACATGGACCTAGACAGAAGGGTCAAGGTCTAGAGACTCAGATGGCTCGGTCATTTAGAGCGAATGGACACCAATGCACCGGCCCGGAAAGCCTTCGACACTATTCCCGAGGGACGTAGGAGGAGAGGAAGACCGCGACTCAGGTGGCGCACTCAAGTGGAAGGGGACCTCAATCAACTTGGAGTGCAAAACTGGAGACGACTAGCTAAGGATCGAGCAAGCTGGCGGAGCCTGTTGATTGAGGCCCAAGTCCACAACGGACTGTAGCGCCACCTTAAGTAAGTAAGTAAGTTGTCAAATTCATGATATTGAACTTTTACTACGCCCATGGATGAGCTGCCTTATAAAATATTGGTTAACCGTTAGTGAGTTTGGTTTCAGCGCTCCTCGTCTCCTCGACCAATTGATAGCGGGTATATACAAGAAAATGTTTCTATGTTTAATTGTTACATATGCTGAATAAAAATATAAAAAGAACAATAACACTCAAGAGTTTTTGTTATTTATTGTTTTTTGTCATTTATTATTGTTATTTATTATTATCATGGATTGCAAATAAGATCGAAAAGATTTTTTTTGCTTTTGATTTTTTTAATAACTGTTTCGTTCGCATCATTAATTTTTCTTCTTTTTACTGAATCTTTGCGGGTATCAGAACACAAATAATATCGTCATTGTTTTGATCTTTCAATTCCCACTTGACCTCAACGGTTACCTTGAAATGATGTTAAGACATTATTATATATATTATTATTAACATTAATAATACTATCATACTTTCGGGTAGGCTTTTAGTACTGGTAATGTTGCTTTGTAATTGTAGCTACTATCCTTTGTTAGGGGGCATGTTAATCCACTGTCGACACACGCATCCGGATTTTGTAGGTGAAATGGCATTTCAACTCCCATTATTTTCCCATGAACTACGGTTGTAATTGTTTGAACATCCTCGGCTGTAAAAATGTTATGTAGTTTAGAAAAAATTGATTTTAAAACAAGTTCGCAAAAATGACCAAAAGAAAAAACTCAATCCTGTAATCTTGACATTTGTTCAACCAGTAAAATTGGATTTGAAAAGAAAAAGAACAAATCAGTAACGAGTGTATGAACTTTTTAAAACAATAAGCGCTTGTTCTTTTCTGTTCTAACTTAACTTCTTATGATCCTCGTCTGGGCTGTGTCACAATGTTCAATGAACACAAGACTTGGACATTGTAGGAAAGATATAGATATTTATGGATAATTACATTAAATAATATGATGAACAAATTATTTGGAGACTCAGCTTATTCAGAGCTGAATAAAGATTCATAATAGCTGCGTTTTATTATCCTCACTAACCCATATGGGTAAATTTTTTGCACACAAAACAACAACAACTTGGAACCCCGATAACTATCGGGGCTTATTTTGTTACACAAAAATTAGTTCTTATTATGGCAGATAGATGGCGAGATGGATGCAAGGAAGAAGTTGTCGTAGACAGATTTATTAATATCAGCCATATTAATAAAAAATAACACGTATTCCACTCTTAGCCACAGTTTTATGAAGCCATAGGATAAGAGTCAATTCAATTAGAATTAATGCAAACAAGTTGTTTGTGGAAAAGCAAAATAAAATTTATCAGGGTTGCATCTCGGATAAGAACATAGCTTGAATTTCAACCTTCATAACCCAGATCGGGTCGGCTACAGTTCATCGCTTGGGCTAATAAAGCAATTGATTGGAAAAGCCCCCTCACGAGCAACTAAGGGAAAACTGTACAACACACTCATCATCCCAGTCCTGCTGTATGGTGCAGAAGCATGGACTTTGACAAAATCGGATGAAAGTGCCTTAGGTTGTTTCGAAAGGGAATGGCGAAGAAGATACAACAGCGAACTTTACGGGTTGTACAACGACATGGACCTAGCCAGAAGAGTCAAGGTCCAGAGATTCAGATGGCTAGGTCATTTAGAGCGGATGGACACCAATGCTCCTACGAGGGACGTAGGAAGAGAGGAAGACCGCGACTCAGGTGGCGCACTCAAGTGGAAGAGGACTTGGAGTGCAAAACTGGAGACAACTTGCTAGGGACCGAGCTAGCTGGCGGAGACTGTTGCTTGAGGGCCAAGTCCACAACGGACTGTAGCGCCACCTTAAGTTAGTAATCATCAATCACTCCATCCCCCACTCCATTGTAAGAAAAACATCCCCAGGCCATTAATTGTTTATTTTTTTGTTTTATTTTTAAACTTCAAAGGAGCACTGATTCTACAGCATTAGACTTAAAGTACACTTAAAATTATTTAAGTAGTGTCCTGTCAGGGTCGCCAATGAATATTTTGAACTAGTAACTTTGTTTCACAAAGAAAAAAACTCGTTCTCGAGTTGAGGGTTTACAAAAGAATGGTTTATTTAAAAATTAAATTATGTTTGAGGTGCACATAAGGTTTGATAACCGCGATGTGTACGCATTATATCATGGGAACTGCACACTCAACAAGTCAGTGTGCAGTCCACGAATTATTCATATTTCGCCTGTGAACCTGTGGAATTAATCGTTCATATCACAGGCCTCATTACAGTTAAGTTGGACAAAAGAAATGAACTTAGGTTAACAAAAATAAATATATACATAACTAGCTATCCCACGAACGTTGTTTCGTCAACGTTTTTTTTTTTAATTAATTTTCTGTGAATTTGTATATTGCAATCTCTGTATAAAGGTCGGCGTTAAATAATTTAAAATAATTTAATGAAAAAAAAATTTAAAATTAACATTAAAAATTAAAGTATGGATGAATAGGATTGAAATTAAATACTACTTTAATATTCTGAATATTTCCTTATATCTGAATTCAATTCTCAAACAAAATGCAAACTTTTGACAGATGTGATTTTAATTTTAAAGCTATTGTTTTTGCTGACTTAAAGTTGTTCAGTTCTTGAGATTAGGGTCATAACAATATTCAAGGTCTTGTATTTTCCTAAAGCAAAAAAAAATTGTTCTTTTTGTTTTCTTATATTTTTGAAATGTGGTCATTTGAATTATGAATAAAAACTGAAAATCTGTAATTGGCATCTATTTTTTAAACAGCCAGATAAAAACATTTTTGTTTTCTTATCATTAAGTAACCGTTGTTTAAACATTTCAAAGCCAACTTCATGACATAATCACACTATAAGATGATTTTTGTTAACCTTATGATCTCCTATCCCCCTTTATTCTAAGATTGTTGAACGTGGTGCCTGTGGCGTAGTGGTTATGTGAGTTGGCTGCTACGCAGAACGCGTATGTTCGAATCCTACTCGGGCTATAGTTTTTATTTCATCACCCACGAATACTGCTTCTTGCGAAGAACTAGCAACACTTCCAAGTTCCAAGAGTATCAATCTGTCATGAAAAAAGTGCTTCTCAACTTTTCTGTTCGGAATCGGTGTTAAATTGTAGGTCCCCTTAATTCTTCACACGCATTCAGAGAATTGTTGATGACTGTGAGACACTAATGCCTTGCATCTTCAAGAGCTGTCTCGCCTCTCTATTTATTTATTTATTTTTTTTTTTGTAGAAGAGTTCATTGGATAAATCGATGATAATCGATGGTTTGTAAAGACTTGAGAGAATTTGCATATCCTTATCTATTTTTAATAGTTTTTATTTTTTTTTAATTTAACAATTGGCTAGTACTGGAATTTCGTCCGTTTTTTGTAAACTGGTTAGTGCTACTCATACTTCCTATAATTGATTCTTCGATTCTTCCTAAAATTGTTTAACATTTTTTATTTCACGAGAACTATGTACGTTTTTAATTTTGGTACTCAAGCATTTTATTTCTTACCATACTCAAGACCCTTTTGAATCGACTTCAAACTTTATGACCAACTGGCTCTGAAATAAAAAATGGTGGTTGGAAAAGCTAGTTTAAATTTTTTTTCTGTCGAATTTGATTTTTTTTTCATTCGAAAGTCAATTGAATAGAAGCAAACACACTACTTTGGTTTTTATTCACAACACATTCTTTTTCCTCATAACATCTGAATAGGTGAATTTATAGAAAATTTCTAAACGCTTAAACCTTCCCTAAATGTCCACGAATATTTTAAGACCAAAATTAGCCTAATCGGTTCAGCCGTTCCTGAGCTTTAGCGAGACTAACGAACAGCAATTCATTTTTATATAAACCTATAGATTCGTTCGAGGTTGCATAGGTTTTTTCCTTGACTTATAAGCTACCCATGATGCGCAGTTTGTTTACTCATAAAATGCTAAATATCAAATGAATTCAAAATCATATATCATATACAAATCTTATGTGGCTTTTCTTACAACCACGAAGAATTGCTACTAAAATTCAATGTTTTTTCGCGTGTAAGAAATGTGCAAAAACGAATCAATTCAATCCCTTTTTTGAATGTCTGTGTTGTCTGGTCATCAGCTGTAAAATTGTTTTGTACATGATAATTACAACAATAGAAAACTCAGCTGTAGTATATGTGTAAAATCTGTGTACAAGTATGTGTAAATCCGTCTCCAAAAAGAGATTCGAGAGAAATCAATCCTTCGGGAAATAAATTCAATTTCTTTGTGAAAGAAAAGCGTTTAAGGGGAAAAAAATTACCACTTTTACGTCACGAATCAATTCTTGTGTTGTAAGAAAAGCCACATTAAATGTGCAAGTATGCAGACTCCGTGGCTTAGTGGTTAGGTGCGTTGGCTGCTTTGCAGAACGTCTTGGGTTCGATTCCTACTTGTGCCCACAATTTTTATTTCATCTTTCACGGGCACTGCCTCTTGCAAAGAACTGACAAAACTTCCAAGAGTACCATCTGTTATGAAAAAGTGCTTCTCAACTTTGCCGTTCGGTTTCAAATGAAAAACTAGAAAATTTCAAAATGGGTTTTCAATTGGAACTCAGAAAACTCATTGATTTTCAAAGGGAAACTGGAAAATTTGTGATGGAGAACTGGTAAGCAAGAACATGTAAAAAACAAAAAATTGGAAAAATTGAAATGCAAAAACAAAATTGGCTGCGGGTAATAAGTACATAGTGGTTTTCTGGCTAAGGATGTAACGGTAAGCGTGTAGAAATAATTGGTAGCGGGTAACAGAGTAGTGTCGTAACGAGGTAGCGGATATGGGTAGCACAAGCGGGTAGCGTTTAGAGGGTAGTGGGTAGTGTGATAGAGGGTTATCGATTATCGATTGAGGAAGTACGAAGTCTGCAGGGTCAGCTATTCACAAAAAGAAAGACAAAAAAAATCAAAAAGAATGAAAATGAAAAGTTTAAACTAGAAAATTATCGAAAATGCTTGAAAAGATAAAAATTAGAAAAGAAAGTCAAAGGCAAACTGGAGATCAGAAAGATGGCAATGAGGAAGAATGTGAGGGTACAGAAGCAATATTTGAGACCTTATGTTATTTTCATTTAAATCAAAATTAAGGACATCAAACGTCAGGAAGTAATGATTATGATATATCTGCAGCCGGATGATTGGTGATTTAAGAAGTATGTTTGTTCGTGCACATGGTGGTTGAAATGTTTGCATTGAATGGCGAGTGGACCGAGATGGGCATCTTATGTTTATAAAAGCCAATAATAACGAAGAGCGAATGTTTCCTGTAAATATTTGCCTTAAGTAAGTTTCGGCTAGTATCAACCTTCGCTGAGATGATGAAAAGATTCATTCGCTCTTCGTAATGGTCGTGTTCTGAAAATAATTTGTACTGAAGGTAACTGGTAAATTTCCGTTGAACTCTTTCTATTGTGTCATTATGAGTTTTATAAAAACGAGACCATACAACAGCGCAAGCATAACATGTTATATAGATAAAGAAAAGACTCTGGGGTGGAATCGTGTAAGGTGATTTGTGATTATCACCTTTGTTACTATCAAATGTGATCACATTTTATTTTTCTTCTATGTAAGGTGATCGCTTAAAATTATTCGCAACTTGGCACTACTTCCAAAAATAAACATTTGACATTACATTTTTGACCTAAGAATCCTTGGTATGTATATCATAGAGAATATATAATACCTAGAGTCGCGACCTTTTCCTCCCTTGCCGAAAACACCCTCAAAATTTTTCTGTGGTGAACTCACACAATCCTCTCTTTTTTTCGTGTCCATGAATCTGTGTAAGAGGTGAACTCACACAATCCTCTCTTTTTTTCGTCTCCGTGAACCTGTGTAAGAGGTGACAAAAGAGTGAGCACTCAGCCATGATAAAATTTTTTACCTGATGCACAAACCCAAAGTGACAGACTTCCACCACAGGAAATACGAGACTAAACGCACGACTTTTTTCTTAAGATTTATTAAGATTTTTGATACAAATATTTGTAAATTATAGTGCAATTATGTGTTAAAAGTGCAAAGAAACAATATAACGTATTTATTTTTCATATTACATGCATTTTTTATATGTTTAAGTTTTTTTTTGAAAATGCTGAGCTCAACGGAATCTTATTTTCAAAATCTGAGCCCATGAAACCCACCTCGACTCCAACCTGAGCATTGTATCTAACTCAGTGCGAATGTATGGGTGCAGTTTCTCATTTAAAAAGCATTGGAAAACTAACACATTCTCACTGGGTTAGTACAAAACGACCAAATTGCAGCTTGTAGGCAAAAAGAGAGCGAACACCCGAAGTCGTGACTCTAGGTATTATATATTCTCTATGATGTATATGGCAAACTAGCATTCGATCATCGTAGTTACAAGCTGAGAAAGCTATTTCTTTTACATAAGCTGGTATTGAGAAGAAAATAAAAACACGATTCTCGTACTAGGTATTTCATATACACAGCAGTTGTTGACTCCGATTTATTCATTGCGAAGTTATAAAAATACATAGACATTATACATTCAAATACAAATCCAAAATTTGAAAACGTTTACATATATTGTTTTTCAGAAAATATAAACAATCTTGGTAAACACAAAACAAGCTTTGTATTTGGAAGTTCAAACAAATTTATTTTATTTCGCAGGTTAACCCCTTCTTTTGTTCATTTTCTCGCTATCCATTATTTTATTTTTTTTTTTAAATAATAGTACTGGAACAGACACCTTCACTTTGTACGAAAATTTTAGAAAAAAACATAATAATTTAAAAGCGCGAATAATTTTATATGAATGTGATAACAAAATAGTTGTCACAAGAAAAAGTATCAATTTGGTGATTGTCACATGTGACTATCACCTTACGTAGACAAAATTTGTGATTTGTGACTATCACCAATCACAAATCACTTTAAACGATTCCACCCATGGTTTTCTGAAAAACTTGCCTACTCTGAAAATGAAGCGTAATGGGTGTTAAATAAAAGTTTGGAATCAAATATTATTCCAAGGTCTTTATGCTCTGTCACTCTCCCTATATTTAGTTCGATGGTGTTAATCCTGTATTTAAAGTCAATGGGGATGAACTTTTTAGAATAAGACATAATTGAACATTTATTTATGTTTAAATCTAAATTGTTTTTAATGCACCATTCATATAACGTATAGAGGTCTTTTTGTAGCGATACACAATCCCTTACAGTATTGATAACTTATTTATAATTTCAATCAATTGTAAACTAATTGAAGGCAATTGCAATGGTTTTTTTTTTTATTTTCTTACGAGTTTTTTTCTTTTATGGTCAGCGTTTAATTAAGTGTTGTTTATCAATAAAAAGAAGTTTGATGTTGTTCTTACACAAGGTCATCTCAATAGATATTGAAGCGGTTGTGTTCCTTTTGAGTATACAGTCATTCTTAGTAGTATCACATCCCGATATAACAACCTTTGTAAATTTTCCAATTTTGGAACCTAAAAAATTGAAAAAAACATTTTTTAAACAATTAAAATAATAAACTACTAATATAAAATACAATGCAACTAATGATTAACAAACTCCAAACTTATTGTGACTTATGGAACTTAAAATTAAACACCAGTAAATCAAAAATCATGATTTTTCGTAATGGAACTGGACGGTATGCGAGTAACGAGAAATGGTACTGGGGACGTGAAGAATTGGAGAAAGTCAAAGAATATAAGTACCTGGGCGTCCTGCTAACCCTGCGAATTTCATTCAAGTCTCACTTGGAAGGAAAGTTGAAAGAGGCAAAAAGAGCAATTAACAGCACCTGGAGTAAAATTTTCAAAAAGGATATTATTGTGGCAAGTGCCAAATTTAGAATATTTGAAGCAGTTGTCCGTGCAATCATGTGTTATGCAGCTCAAGTATGGGGAATATGGCAATTCGAAGAAGTAGAAAAACTCCAAAGATACTTTATCAAAAAAATGTTCCGACTTCCAGTTAACATACCAAACTATATACTGCACACGGAAACCGGATTACCAACAATGTTCACATATACCCTAAAACTCCATCTGGACTACATGAAGAAGGTGTTGAACCAACCAGCATATCGCCTCACATTTATAATTGCTTCGCATCTGCAAAACTGCAACAAACAATGTTTCTACGAAAGGACTAAGCTCTGCAGAGAACATTATGTCACTGAAGAAACAAATGAACAGTGGGCAATACAGGAGCTCATTACAAAAGTTGACTCCGCCCAATTTGCAAACTTCCGCGACCAAATCCAAGATAGCCAAATGAGATTGACGTATAAGCATCTCCAACATGATCTAGGACTTAACAATTACTTCCATGACGACCTAAGTGTAGATAAGATATCAACAATCTGTAAGACTAGAAGTGAACTCCTGCCTTTAAACTATAGACCATACGTAACTGACTCTGATTCAACGTGCACGTTATGCAACCTCAGACAAATAGAAGATACGCAACATTTCATCGCAATATGCCCAGTGTTGAAAACAATTAGAATACGGGTCTGGGGGAAATCTATACTACAAAAGAATGAACTTATGGAAATACTAAACGGAGAAAACTGGAACCTGCTCTACAATTACGTCAAAACGGCGCTCAAGTACAGACAACAAATAATAAACGAATACTTTTAACAGAAAACCTTTTTAGAATAAGATTTATTATCAAATTTTCATAAAAAAAAACTCTCTTTTCCGGCTGACGGCACAAAGCCAATTGCACTATTGTGAAAGATGTAATATGTATAAGAAAGAAAAAAGAACAATAAAATTCACTACTTACTACTATGTACTACTACTCGTCTTTAATTATTTTTGTTAAAAATAAATCAAAATTTAAATAAAAATGGAATTATTTCTACTTCAATATTAACAATTTTCTGAAGGATTAGAATGACATGTTAATATAAACTGAGCAAGAAACAAGTCTTCACGTTAACCGAAACACGGCAGTCGGCCTTTTCTCTCAAAAAAAAATACTTTTAAACTATTATTTAGAATAAGATTTTTCCAAAAGACAATTTTCATAAGCAAATAATAAACAACAGACATGAACTCGCGGCAAAACTGCATTAACATCTCGTCCAAGGTC
>CAKKXW010000033.1:48555-60485 GCA_920937365.1 Sphaerophoria rueppellii | reverse complement strand
AGAAGTATTTCATCTTCAGAAAGTGAAATGTTTTCAATATTAGTAATAATTGGGAGCATAAAATCTACTTCAGAAGCAGTGATACCATCAGTGGCTTTAAAATTCGTTTGAAAATATGACGCAAAAGAACTACAAATATGTTGTGGATCTGTGCATAGAATCTCCCCATATGTCATGGAAGATGGAATCCCATATGATTTCCTTTTATAATTTATGTGTTGCCAGAAACACTTTGCATTAGATTTTATTTTAGATTCAACTGTCCAGATATACTGTGTATGCAAACATTTTTTTAAGAATTCGTATTCTCGACGCAAGCGAGTATATTCACTTCGACAGTCGAATTGAACTTTACTTATTTTGAGCATTTTAAGCATAGCATTTTTTAGACGCGACAAACTTTTGCAAAACCACGGAGGTTTCGTACTATTTTTAATTCTCTTTAATGGAACAAATTTTGAAAACAAATCGTACAAAAGATCTAAAAAGCTCTTGTAGTTAAAAGACAATTTATTCCTAAATAGAAACACTTCCCAATCAATATTACTTAAATAATTATTGATACTTGTAAAATCAGCGTTATAAAAATCGTAAGTAAAAGTTTTACATTGATCATTAGCATTAAACTTACTATAACAATTGAAACTAAGAGATAAATTTAAAGCGTTATGATGAATATCGTTTTTATCAATATTAAGCAATGGAAAATCTTCTCTATTCAGTGAATAAATGAGGTCTTCATGAACAAAAATTAGATCTAATAATCTAATAATCTTCCAAGACCATTATAAATATTATTAACCTGGATACAATTCAAAGAAGCCATGGAATCGAGAACAACAATTTCATTTTCATTTTTGACATTGTGAGGCAATAAAATTTTATCGTCTTCACTAAAAAACCATTCCACTGTGCTTAAATTAAAGTCTCCACATATTACATACGAATTCATATCAAATCCGTCAACAAGTGATTTTATGTTATTGATGTGAGCTATGTAAACATTTAAATTAGATTTAGGTGGAATGTATGAAACAAAAATATAAATGCTCATCGTGTTTTTTGTTTGATGAGAAGAAGAGTAAGGAATAGCAATTTTGACACAAATTTGTTCGATCAGGTCTGAAGAGTCGCAAAGAGATATTTGTCTGCTCTTTATGTTTGATTTAACAGCCAGAAGTACTCCTCCTCCTCTAGTTAAGCCAGTTGAAGTTAAATCTCGATCTCTTCTATACACCTGATAGTCATCATTACATAGTTCACCATTACTTATATCATTGCTTAACCATGTCTCAGTTAAAGCAATAATTGAGAAAGAGCATTCAATGAAAGCATTAAAAAGTGTTCCAGTTTTTGATCTCATCCCACCCACATTGTGATAATATAATGAAAGAGTTTCAACTCTCATATCATCACGCACAACATTATTAGAAATAACAGCAGCATCATCAGAAATAGCATTGACAGGAACAATGTCAGCGAGATCATCACCAGCAGCATCAAGAGCAGCAGCATTAGTTTTGCAAGTAGAATAAGAAACTGGTTTTGTGGTTGAATTTTTTATGTCGTCGTTGAAGGTGGCTTCGTTCGCTCGCCGTTTTTTGGATAGTTGATGAATTCTCTTACGCATACACCAGCAGGCCAAATTGCAGCGTTCATAATTTGAGCAATACAATTCTCCGGTACAGCGACTTTGAAGTTCAAGTAAGAGAGCTCCGAGGTTTCACTGCCTTTTTTAATTAACATTGCACATTTGATAAGGTTTGGTGAGATCTCAAGCATATTGGCAATAAACGATGTGAGAGATGCAACTGATGTATTCGTTTTTAAATAAGATAGATGAAACCATTTAGATTTCGGTACAATTACACCTTCAAGCAAAGTTGATGTATTTTGTCCAACAATTTGATGTTGTATTACTTTTGTATTTCGGACATTAGAATGCATTGGTGGGGCTGGGGCAGCGGGTACGGTAAAGTTAGAAAGAGTTCTCTTATCGATATCATTGTCATTATTTGTAAGAGAACATTTAGGATCCTCTTTATTTATATGACTTACAGGGGCTTGGGGATTTTGCACTTTTTTATTTATGACCACACTTTTATCGACATTTTCGATTAATTCGATCGCAGGAGCACTGTTCAGTAACAAATTAGTTACATTAAGGGTATTTGTAACTTCGGTTATTTGAGATTTTAGGTCTAAAACTTCTTTTGAGAGATTTTCAACTTTATCAAGTAAATCATTCACTAAATTTTGGCGGGAAACTGAGCATGAACTACATCTCCACATAAGATTTGCATCAGACAGTAAAACTTTATAAGTGCTTTCGGCAATACGGGCACACTTTTTATGAAATTTGTTTTTACAAAAATGTTCACACTGAATGAAGTTGGCATCCGTGATTTCAATATTACATGAACCACACACATTCGATCACATTTTATTAGAAAGTTTATAATTTAATTAAATAAACAAAATTACTAGGGAAACCAAGAGAAACACGTCTGAAAAAACTTCATCAACTTCAATGCCCATCAAATCATCCATAGCTATGAGCTGTTGGTGGCGATGTTTGAGTTCGGGATCCCGGACAAAACTGATCCAGCTGTGCCGTATGACGCTAAGGAATACGCATTGCAGTTTACAAATGGGTAACAGCTCTACTGAATTGTTTCAAACATGAGCAGTGCTTAAACAAGGAGATCTGGGCCCTATTGCACCAACCAATTTTCACTTTTCACTTTGCAACTTTTCACTTCAACTTTGCAAATTCTGTTTCACCAAACGCTAATTTTCAAAGAGGAATTTTTTTTTTTTTGAAAAGTAAACAAAAAAATCCTTCTTTGCAAATTTTGTTTCACCAACCACAAATTTGCAAAGTGAAAAGTACTTTTCTGAAAAGTGAAAAGTTTTGTGAATTTGCAAAGAATTCTTCGATTTCGTTTCACCAAACGTTTAAACTTTGCACTTTGCATTTCAAATACTGAAAAGCTTTTCAATTATTTGCAAAGCAAATATTTCATTTGCGGTTGTTCATTTGTTTTGATAAGTCCTTATAATTATGAATAATATATAAACATGGATTTATGTTTGTACAAGTTTCTATGTTTGTGTGTATAAAGTCCGATATGGACTCCGAAACGGCCAAGCCGATATTTATAACATTTTCATGGTAAAGTTTCATTCAAGGAGTCGGACAACTTGAAAATTCAATCATATGTACATAGATTGAAAACTTCGTTTTTTGCGTGAAATTTTTTGTTTGAAAACCGCTTATATCGAATGGAAAAATAGAATGTTCTTGATGGAAGACTCGGAAACCTCATTGATTTTCAGAAGAAAAATTGTATGGAATTGTAGGATTTAGGTGCATTTTCAGTAATTAGAAAAATGAAGAATTAAAATGTTAACGAAATAATGAAGTTCGTTTTTGTATAATACATTAAAAAAATACGTTTTCTATTTTTCAACACTTCCAAAACAACTAAATCTGTGGGGTTCTTGTCAACATTGTTCTTAACATTTTCACTTTTCTTATATGCGACATATTGAATATATGGCAAGTATTGAACTCGTTAAAAAAGTTGAGATTTTGTGCAATATGACATTTCAATGATGGAGAAACCGAAAAAAAAATGGGTCTGGCGATTCCGTTGTCAGTCAGTAAACGCACCTACAGCCTTAACCACTGATCCGATTGATTTTTTTTAAAAGTACGTATATATTGTCATTGATTATATTTTGTATTAAACAAATTTTCAAAAATTTGTTTGTATTCAAAAAAAAACATATTTAAACTTGTTTTTTCAAAATTCTCTATCTCGTAAATGGATATTAATATTAAAAATCGAATTTCCATTATTAAATGTAAACATATTATTTAACACTGCATACCCAAATCAATTTTAAAACGTTTTTGAACCTTTATATACAAAAAATTAATAAAAAACGCTATAAGATTTTTTTAAATTTAAAAATCAATAATTTAAAAAAAAATCTTATGAAATCAATTTTTTCAGATAAAATGTATTATTGAGATACCTTCATATTTCAATTTAATTTTTTATTAATGAATTTTAATAATATGTTTTTACTGTTGTATGTTTTTTTATGAGTTATAATTTAGAATATATATTTCTTATATCATCACTAGCGAGCAAAGTTGTTATTTTTTTAATTTCTAATAATAACGACAAGGAGTTCAATCAAATCATTATAAATATTTGACTTTGCAACTTTGCAAATTACGACTGAAAATGAAAAGCGACATTTTAACTTGGTGAAACGCCCACACTTTTCACTTTGCAAAAAAACATACAAAATTGCAAAAGTCAGGAACTTTTCATTTTTGGTGAAACACTTTTTACTTTTACTTTGCAGAAAATTATTATTTTGAAAAGTTGCAAAGTGAATAGTGAAAAGTTGTTGGTGCAATAGGGCCCTGCTGTCATGTGAGTACATCAACATAGAACTGGGGCACAAGGCGCGCAAGACAAGTGTGAGCACGGAAAACACTATCTTCAACAAATTCAACCAGCTTTTAGGCTATCCAGACGATATAGACATCAAAGGTACGATCCCAAAGAGCTGTGTTTGAGGCCTTCACAGCAATTGAAGAACAGGTTGGTCTTGAAGTGAATGACGACAAAACAAAGTACATATGCTATCAACAAACATAAGAACATCAGTTCATCGCCTGGGACATAACGTCACTGTTGGTAGCAGCAATTTCGAGGTAGATAAGGAGTTCATCTACCATGGAACAAACATCAATCCCACAAACGACACGTTGTTGGAGATCCGAATAAGAATTACCCTTGCAAACCGCTACTGCCGGTCATTAAGAAGATTTCGGTCTTCGAGATATTTCTTGAGCTGATAGTTTATTATTTATTATCGTTTCCATGGCCTTAGAAAGAAGGGACATAAGTGCAATCGGACGATAATTGGAGGGAGAAGAAGATTCACCTCTTTTTGGAATAGGCTGGACAAATGCTGTTTTCCAACTACTCGGAACGAGCCCAGAAGAATAGGATAGATGGAAAAGCTTACGCAGGGGTTTTGCTAACGTGGAAGAACACCTCTTCAGAATAATACCATCCGGACCAGCGGATTTATGTATGTTGAGATCCTTTAATACTCTCGCCACAGCATGAGTGTGGAAGAAGATTTGTCCCATGGAATCATTGACGCGCTCAAGAACTGGAGGAGTCATGACACTCTCTGGCAGCGAAGAGTTGGAGGCGAACTGCCTAGCAAAAAGGTTAGCTTTCGCGAGAGAGCTAACAACTGGAGTGTCATTGTCAACGAGCGTTGAAACCGTGGAAGAAGAAGAATACTTCATAGTTCTTATAAATGACCAAAAATTCTTACTACCTTTGGGACATTGCAGAATTTTTTACCTTAATTTTTGGTCATGTAAAAATTTGATTCGACGAATATGGACATTGCAAACCTTCCTGGCTTGTTTAAACTTGTTCCGGTTTTCCTCAGTTGGGTTGGCTCTATAATACCGGAACCTTACCTCTTTTTCCCTGATAACCTATTTACAGCTTGAATCAAACCATGACTTTTCCTTGGGTCTGATGCTTTTAATCCTATTTGGGATAAAAGTTTTCCTTTCCAACATAACCATATTAGTAATCATATCTGCACTGGAGTCTACGTCACTATCGAGGAAGCATAGTGACCAGTTAAAGATCCGGAAAAAGTTATTGAGATCGTTCCAGTTGGCTTTCTTGTATTGCCATACGGTTCTCTTCGGAGATCTTTCTCTAACTGGGTTATTTTGACACGAGAAATTTTCAGATATAATACTATGATCTGACCTACCTAGAGGAGTTAGATACAGATCGTCGAATTCGCGAGAAGTTGAAGCTCTGTCCAAATTTGAAAGGCAAAGTGTCCGCTATGCAAAACTTTGATTTTACCAGTCCTACTCTATGGCGGCGCTGCCGAGTGCTGGACGATAAGTAAAAAGTAAAAATAAGTAAAAAGGGGAGTTGATACTAGGCACTTTCGAAAGAAAAATTCTTCGACTGATTTTCGGTCCCGTACGATGGCGAATGAAGAAGAAGGTTTAACTGAGAACTGTACGAGCTGTAAAAAGATGTGGATGTAGTCCAGAAGGTCAAAAAAGACGACTACATTGGCTCGGCCACATCGAGCAATTGGATGACAACGCGTTGCAACGCCCCAGCCAATAAAATCATCCCATCCCAGCCCCGGTTCGAAGCGGCAAGGAGGATCGAACCTACGGTGCAAGGACCAAGTGACTGCCGATGCCAGAGCGCTTGGTTTCGGCGACTTGAGAGTGCATTCCGTTCACAATGGAAGGCTGAAATTCTTCATGGATTGTGAGCCAGATAAGCAAGCAAGCAAATTAAATGGAGAATAGAGACGAAGATTTAACCAAGAACTGTACGATCTTTTCAGTGGCACAGCCCTAACTAGAAAAGTAAAGGTCCAACGACCCAGATGTTTGGGTCAGGTAGAGCGAATGGAATTTAATATTCTGGCCCGTGGAGTCTACGAATACAACCCGGAAAGCCATGCGTCACAGAAAGGGAGGAAACTCAGGTGGAAATAGATTAATGTTTGTAAACTTGGCAAACAAATTGACGTTGTGTCCATCAATTAAAAAGAGGCTTACCAAAATACGATCTTTTACAAAACCATAGAAGCTTAACCAAAACCTGCAATTCACATTGGGTCAAAAAACATCCCTCTTTAATTGCCGTACCGACTAATACAGAACTTAAAAATTCTCCAGTGTTTCCTTAAATGAATGAACCCAATAATAATAATTTACTGTGTCAAGCAAATGTAAGGAGTTCAATTATTGCTCTCACTTACATTAGATACCTATTTTATTTGTGACCTCAACAATATCAAAACATTCAAAATTCTGATTCCACACTTTGTACAAACATTTGTAAAATATTCAAATTAACGACCTCAATATGAAAATGTATAACTTCTGACGTCGGTCGTATGAATGTGGTGATTGTCACAATCTGCCTGGTCATGTTTTCCAATGGAAAATTTAACTCTTCATTTGGACTCTCCAAGCCCGGCCAACATGTTATCTCGACACTATGCAGCCAGGGCACAGTTCCTAAGTCCTTCTCACTTCAAGTCCCATTAGTTTGAAGTCAGATTCCATGTCCCAAGCTCAATATACCCAAACCCAAGTCAACGAAAATATATCAGGTATGAATTTCGGAAGTCGTTAAATATTCATGCAATATAAGTGCTATACTCTCTCTTTCCCTCTCTCCCACTATCTCTGACAACATGCCTATACCATTATTACCCATTAATTTGGAAGTCAATGAGTGAGGATGACACTCCATAGAACAGGTGTTGTTGGAGGTGTCACTTCTGGGTGACTTTGTGTTCGATGCCATATCCCATATCACATCCGTTTCGTTCTTATTGCATTTTGAATTTCGAATGGAAATTATTTTGAATTCTGGGTGAATTATTGGCATTACAGAAGATTGTGTTTGATTCTTGGTGCTGGCTGTGTGTAGCATTACAGGGCACAAGGCAAGTACGTGAAATTAGTAATAGATTCTTTGAATTTTTAAATGAAGTCTTAATGGCTCGGCTTTTGAATTGAGGTTCAGGTTATGGTGATGCAATTTATTGGAATGGGGTTATTTGACTTTACATATAAATTTAATAGCAAATGTTTGCCAGGATAAGCAAACAAAAACAAGAGGTTCATATAACAAGTGATTGATGTTCTGCTCAAATAACTTTCATTGGTATACTTTCTTCCTTGTAAATTGTAATCCAAGGCCGTAGCCAAGGGTGCTTTAACTGCTGAAGCAGACGACACCGGTGTTGAACTGTCAAAATAATCAAAACATATGTTGGGATGAATCAGGGGATAAATGTTTCGTCGATTATTGTCAGATTACTAGTTTCGTCGAAGTCGAAGAAGAAGTTTCCTAGTAGGAACATCCAAGCTCGGCCAGTTGAAAGTCATCTTGTTGAAGCCGAATTTGTCGAAATATCCTTCATTAATTCAATCTGTATAGCCAAGTCACCATGGATGAATAAAGCGTTCAACGAAACGTTCAAATTATAATAAATAGGTGTTTACTCGGACAACGTTCTTCGCGCTTCACCTAATGTACGATCGACAATACCGTCCTACCGAAAGGACAGCGAAATGAAATGGACAAGGTTGTGTCAAAGATGCGGTAAGTAATAATAATAACCACAACTTTTTGTGTTAATTTTGACATGCAACCTTTTAAAATTCATCTACACAACTGAATTCATCATCAGTTGCATTATACGCTCACCAGGCAACAGGTATGGCAGTGCCTCCAGAGGATACTACATCGGGAGCTCAACACCGTGAATCTGGAGTACAGGATAGCCAAAAACGAACTGGAGTACGCTTAAATCATGTTTCTAAATGCTATTCGGTACCACAGTCATTGCTCAGGAAGTACATAGCGTTCAGGAAGAGACTGCAGGCCATCAAGCCTAGAAGGGAAGAACAAGCCGTTACCGGAAGTAATACCCAGTAATTCCAGTCCGACGTCACTTCTGCTCACCGTGTTACTGTATGATGCTTTCCGGATGTCGAGAAAGCATTCGACAGCTTTCTTCCAGAAAGTGTTTCGTGGAAGCTGAAAACAACAAGTCAACAATAATGAACATTTCAGATGTGAGAATTATGTAGTGGCTGGAGTTTGGCGGCAGCAGGCAGAAACCTAATTCTGAAGTTCCCTAATGGATTCACAATTCAAGCAAAAAAGAACGCAAAATACCTTGTAGTCAACTTAAACTATAGCTGTTTCGTTTCAACCCGCATGCAAGGCCAGTGCTAACCAAAGCTTACCTAGCTTTCCAATATCGGTATACCGGACTTAGCAGAACAACCAAGGTGCTAGTATACAAACACTACTCACGGCTGTGATCACCATATCCTTCTTTTACATCTACTTTATGAAAGAAAGCTCCTAATGAATTGCACTGGACTGAACGTCGATTGGCAGAGGTGCAAGGAGGTATCTACTTCAGCAACAAGCAACTTTACGAAGTTGACCGAATTAAGCCACTGTGCAGTGGACTGTATTTTAGTGACGCAGCTAGGAAGATATTTGCAAATGTTGCCAATCAACCTAATCCACTGGTAAGGACGACTTATGATGAACTACATTCCGAACGACTTTTCCTGAGATATCCCCGAGGAAATGACAACGAACAACGCTGAAGCAATGTTATTGAATAAAGTAAATAAAACTTCGCTTATATTAAAGTTCTGGTACTTTTCCAAACCCAAGATAGACGAGCTTATCTCAGCCTAAGACCAAAAGTTCCTCACAGATTTTCAGCAGCTCTATGCGGTGACAACATGTGTACTTTTCGAAGAGGGAATGTCGGTTATGAAAAACAAATTTTACCGAATGAAGTGTATTGAACAGATTAAAAGATGGAGGACGAGAGTGCATAGCGTAGTGAGAAATTAGATATCCTAGAAACTTAAAACAATCCCCGAAGGTTCCTAAAAAGAGCAACTTTTCTTTAGGTTCAGAACCAGAACACATTAGGTGAGTTTTTTTTGGCAAACCTATCCACGTATTCGAAAAACAAACGTCTTACTCTGGATAAAAGAAGAAGTAGAATCCTACTCTGAATAGAATAGAATTTCTATTTTCTTTCGACTCTATGTTTTACTCGCGAGCTGCTCGTGTCCATTGCAGCGCCGCTTTTTATGGCTCTTGTTTAGCTGCATGTGCTCGCCGGCACACTGTGGTGGCTGTGCAGGCCCTGACACTTCAGAGGTGGCATCTCTGATGGCTGCTTGGCAATGTTGCCACTTGTCCTCTACATTTTGTGCTGGCAGCAAAGGACTTCTGAGAAGGTTTTCGGGGACCCGATCGGCAAAGGATCTAGCAATCTCTTGCGATTGTACCCGTTTGACGTCGAATTTTCTCGTGTTGTTGTGTGTTGTAGTGTCCGAAGCTTAGTGGTTAGGTGCGTTGGCTGCTAAGCAGAACGTCGTGGGTTCGAATCCTACTCGGGCCCAAAGATTTTATTTCATCTTTCACGGACACTGCCTCTTGCGAAGAACTGAAAAAACTTCCAAGAGTATCATCTGTCATGATAAAGTGCTTCTCAACTTTGCCGTTCGGAATCGGCGTTAAATTGTAGGTCCCCTCAATTTTTCACACGCACCTAGAGAATTGTTGATGAGATTAAGCCACTTAGGCCTTGGCTATTCAAGAGCTGTCGCGCCACTCTATTTTACTATTTTCACGAGTTGGCCTTGATTGGGATATCCGCATTCATACCTTGGCTACAACAAGATAATGGTCCGAGTCGATGTTTGCAATGTAACTTGCATGCAAGAGAAGTGTCGTGCGTCTATCGCATTATGATCAATCTGGTTGACGGTTGATTGATTATTCGATTTCCATGTCCCCTTGTGGATATCGAAATGTGGGATTTGCATCCTAGCTATGATATTAAAATTGTCCTTTCAGCAGGGACGGCAGAAGGTATGGGGTGTGTGGGGTATAGACCCCACCTAAAACTTCTGAGCATGTGGTGCACCCCACCTTCTGGCTTTGGATGAATACCAATTTTTTTAAGTTAATTGAGGAAAAAAAATGTTATTTGAAATTATGAATATTGTTGCAATAATTCTCGATTGATTGACTGAGACTGACCAAATGATTTGATTTATTTATCCGTCGGTCAAAGGCTTAACATCATGAATTATTTTTAATCTTTTTTTTCTGCTTGATTTTAGTTAGTGTCCATCCGACTGAACCTTCCGCTTCGGCTTCGGTTGAATTCGGCCAAAAAAAAAAACAACATTCGGCCAAATCTTCGGCTTCGGTATATCCTAGGCCATGCGACCATGCACCCCACCTAAACAAAAAGTGTTCTGCCGCTCCTGCCTTTCAGATTTTAATGCTTATTTGGATAGAGAAGAAATCTTTGGTAGAATAATCGGACGACATAGCCTACACGACACCATCCCCGATAACAGATTTAGGCTAATCGACTTCGATGCGGGGCGAGACGTAATTGCATTGCTAAGGAGCTCGTAGAAACTGTTTTTTGTGTCTTCATCCTTTTCTTCA
The DNA here is from genome assembly GCA_920937365.1 of Sphaerophoria rueppellii. Taxonomy (NCBI): domain Eukaryota; kingdom Metazoa; phylum Arthropoda; class Insecta; order Diptera; family Syrphidae; genus Sphaerophoria; species Sphaerophoria rueppellii. The sequence goes on along the minus strand of CAKKXW010000033.1, from coordinate 49,365 downwards.
GTGGGCGTAAGCTTAAATGAGGCTGATGTTGGTGAATTTAGCCTTGATGCGGACTGTCGTGATGCGTTCAATCACTGAGTTGAAACTCAGAACCTTCCTCCTGAGTCGAGTTTCAACTTCAAATTCACATGCAAATGCCACTGATTTTTTTCCCGTTAGCAGTCGACATAATAGTTATCACAGTTTTTCATTTTGCGTAGGCCCGGACCATGCCATCGCATTTCTTGGATTGGTGTTGGTGGTGGACGTTTGTGTCCTCTTATTGAATGCACTGTGTCTACCCTTCCAACATTCCATTTTTGGAACCGAAGTAAAAATTCAAATGTGGTTTTACCTCTTCCACTTTTTTCTGTCTAACATTTACCAACTGCTATGCTTCAAAATAAATCCTGGCTACGCTGCTGTTTACTCTCTTGAGGAATTAATAATCTCATCTGTCATGTAATAAAATCCTCATATTTGTTACCTGGAAATACCATCAAGCATAAAGTATACACACATCCATCAGTGTTTCCTTCAATAAACTAGATTTAAGGGATAGGTTTCGATATAATTTTCTTGACCTAGTTAAATCTAAATCCAAAAAATAATATCCTTCTATGTCATGTAACTTTAATATTACATTTTGAAGTCATAGGCATGTTTCAAAAATCACAAAGTGAAGTCAGATGAAAAAACTTGTCAAATTTGGTAGTCAAATGTGTCAAAAACTTAAAATGTAGGTTAAGTAAATTGAATATTCAATCAACTTGATATTGATGTAAATTTATTAATCTGTTGGAAACAAATAACTTTTCTTCCAATTCCTTA
>CAKKXW010000033.1:24043-36024 GCA_920937365.1 Sphaerophoria rueppellii | reverse complement strand
ATCCATATGGAGATTTGAACTTTTAGAGTTTAGTTGTCTTTACCTTTGTGTCATACGAACGTGAGGATTTCCTTCCCTCACAATTTTGGAACGGATGGGGGAAGAATCTGTTATGTTTGAGTAAATGGCAGAAGATTGTGGTGTTTGTTTATACGGGGTAGGATATTAATAGGTTGAATTGGGACTTTGATTTTACGTTTGTAGTAACGGTTTTATTTTTGGTTTTGCAGCAAAGGAGGAGATGAAATAGGACGATGGAAATCGATTTACGGCTGGGGGAATTGATTTAGATGTGGTTTTGCCGAGAAGTGCGGGTGAATCTTGTGGTTTTTGGCAATGATGTTTGCATTTTAGTTTCAGGGTTAAGTTGGATAATTATAGGATGGGGCATATTTGTTTGTGGTGTTAGAAGACGGTAAATGAGTTTGTATTGTCTAAGAAGGGGGTAGGCAAGGTTTTAACACTCCCTTCCTTTAGGAGTGCAAGCATACTGTGTTTCCATTTCTGTTGATTTGAGATTTTCAAGTTTAGAGGTATACCTACACTTTTTTACACTTAATTCACACATCGGTGGTATAAATGAACCCAATTTAGAATCATTAAGTTTAAGGGAAATCGAGCAAAGAATGTTTGGGTGCTGATGTGTACAGTGATTCTTCTCTTTCGGTTGCGCCCGTAAAACATTGGTTTAACGAGTTTTAACGTGGCCGCACATGTATTTTTGTTTTTAGCCACGTCCAGGCGGCTTGAGAACGGCTACAACGGACGATACAAATTCTCTATCTTTTATTGGTAGACCGCAGATTGAATTGAAGACAAAGGCATTTCAAATGATCGTGTGACTCCTTGCTTGTTGATAGCATAAGGTTGGTCTTGCCCTAAGAGCCTGGCTAGACCTCCGTTTAAAGGTTCACAACAACGCGGCTTTGAAATCGATAAACAGTGGGTAGGTATCGATTTGTAGTTTTAAGATCTGCGGTAGACTGAACGATGGTGGACATTTCGGGTCTGAAGCCAAACTGTACCCATCAAACTGTTAACGAAAGATTTCAAATGCTCAGACTGTACTGCATACAAAATCATATAGACGATGTTTAGGCAGTCAAGGGGATTTTCTTTCTTGCGGATTGAGTATACGATGTTAAGGTTCCATTCGTGGGGCTTCCTTTCTGCGGACCAAACCTTGCAGATGAGCTGATACATAAATACTCCTTATTAAATCATCTTCATATTCAGCGGCTATGCCGTCGTTCTTCACTATCTTGGTGATCTGCGTCACCGTAATTTAATAGGTCTCCATAACTGTTTCGTCATCGCCGTTATACAAGTTGGAAAAGTAATATTTTCTGTATAAGTAATATTTTCTATTTCTCAGCACTAACTGTACAGGCTTGGAATAAAATGCAAGCAAAAGACAATGCGTCGGCTTCTCTGGCTTGAATCAACTCTGTTCCCTGGAACAACGAAAACACCAGCAATATCTTCAATCGTTTGATGGACTCGAACTCGGAGAACGATGAAGAGGAAAGAGTAGGTCCTGAGACAACTTCATCTATGATATCACTAAGTACTCCAAATTCCATCTTAGTGAGGTATTGCAGAAAGCGGAGTCTTAGATGAATGCAATCCGGCTGAAGCGTGGCTGAATAAGAAAATGCTGAATACCAATACCTTGAAATGCATTAAGAAAAGAAGAAGCTTATCAAAAACAAGAAAACAGCCGACAAAAAGACAGCATCTTGTAAAGAAGGAAAAAGTGAGCTCGGAAGACGGAAGATGTACCAAACCGTGACAAAAATGACGCAGTATACCATGCTGCAACTACTGTAAGACCTGAGAAGGAAATTTGATTACCGATCCCAAGGCGTTTTCATTTCCTCCCTCACGAGTGCTACATATTGCGAAGAACTGACAAACTTCCAAGTGTTTCCGCTTGTAATACAAAGGTGCAAACTTCACCGACCAGGCTAACGATGATAATGATGATGGCAACGAGCAAACAAGGGAACATCATAGTAGAATCGCAGTCAATGCTGGGGATATGGAAAGACCACTTCTGTTGACTGTATAACGACGACGACGAAAACAACACAGCCGTCAGACAGGAGCCTACAATTCAGACAGGATAGCCAACAATTCCGTGACCTACAAGAAGTGAAAACCGCAATATCACGACTGAAATCCAACAAAGCCGCTGGAATCATCTGAAAGATATGATTGGAAAAAAGATTGCCCGATGAATGGAAACTCAGCATTATGTGCCTGATCCTGAAAGAGGGTGATCTTATAAACTGGGCCAACTACAGAGGAATCAGCCTTGTTAACATTGTCTGCAAGATCCTCTTTGCCGTAATATGTAAACGTCTGAAGCCTTCCGTCAACACTATGATTGGTCCTTATCAATGTGCCTTCAGACCAGGAAACTCAGCAATCGACCAAATTTTCACTTTCCGGTTGATCCTGGAAAAATCCCATGAACTCCAAATCGATACCCATCACCTTTTTATCAATTTTAAGGCCGCGTATGACAGCATCTACAGAGAGGAATTGTGCCAAGCTCGTTCTGGAAAAATCCCATGAACTCCAAATCGATACCCATCACCTTTTTATCAATTTTAAGGCCGCGTATGACAGCATCTACAGAGAGGAATTGTGCCAAGCTCGTTCGCTTGTGCAAAATGACGATCGAGAACTCACGCTGCTCCATCAAGGTTGGCAACGAGCTTACGGAATCTTTCGACGTCAAAAAAAGATTCAGACAAGGTGATGCACTATCGTGCGATTTCTTTAACATCGTTCTTGAGGAGATCTTGAAAAATCTGTTCAACTTCTCGCGTAAGCCGATGATATTGATAAAATGAGAAGAGCACAGCCTGATAAGTCAATGGCGCCTTTGTGAGAAATGAGACAGAAGCGGCAAAAATGGGTTTAGCGGTGAATGAGGGAAAAACGAATTATATGCTGTCTTTGAGGAAGGACACCCAACACCGACGGCTCGGACAGATCGTCACAGTACACGCATACAATTTCGAGGTAGTAGAGGAGTTTGTCAACCTAGGCTCCGCTATTAACACGGGCAATAACACCAGAGCCGAGATCAGATAAAGAATAACTCATGCTAATCGCTGTTTCTTTGGGCTTAAAAAGCAATTGAGTGGAAAAGCCCTCTCTCGAGCAACTAAGGTAAAACTGTACAACACACTCATCATCATAGTCCTGCTGTATGGTGCAGAAGCATGGACCTTGACAAAATATATATGAAAGTGCCTTAGGCTGCTTCGAGAGGAAAGTTCTTCGGGTCATCTTTGGCCCCGTGTGCAGTGAAGGGGAATGGCGAAGAAGATATAACAGCGAATTTTATGGGTTGTACAACGACGTGGACCTAGCCAGAAGGGTCAAGGTCCAGAGACTCAGATGACTCGGTCATTTAGAGCGGACGGACACCAATGCTCCGGCCCGGAAAGCCTGCGACGCTATTTCCGAGGGAAGTAGTAGGAGAGGAAGACAGCGAATCAGGTGGCGCACTCAAGTGGAAGAGGACCTCAATCAACTTGGAGTGCAAAACTGGGGATAGCTAGCTAAGGACCGAGCTAGCTGGCGGAGACTGTTGATTGAGGCCCAAGTCCACAACGGACTGTAGCGCCACCTTAAGTAAGTAAGTAACGAGCAAGCCCTTCTCTTCTATTTCTTCCCTAAAAGTGATCATCTTGATTTGAAGGAGCTTATCCGTCCATCGGATCCCTGCTTGTATAATTAATGACACGTCTTGTGACCTAGATCATAAGACTATTGGAATGGAGAAGTGGAATGGAGAAGAAGCTACTCGTTCACCATTCCTCATTCTACAAAACTTTTTCGCATTGCAACACTGTCGGGAGAAGATGCACATATAAAGTAGGTTGATTGTTTTCGTATAAATATTACTGAATCCTATCAACGTTTATCGACTCATTGAGAACTGAGACGACAAAAGTGTGAATGAATTTACAACTTTTATGGGGAAATAATGTTTAGTGTGCAGACGAACTTTTTTAATAACAAAGGATGTGGATTGTGAAAGTTTTCTAATTCACTGAGAACCGGAGTGTGTGTTGGAGCTGGAGTTGCTTTTCTATTTATGTGTGTCAGTATTTTATTGGGATAAATTTTGTTAACTTGTCAATTAAATTCGCACAAGAAAAACGAATCATGTCTAAGTAGTTGTAGCACATTGAAATCAACACGATTATGAAGAACTGCAAATTAAAGTGCAGACATCATTTTCATTGATAAACAAAACTCAAACTAGAATTTGAACTCCTCGTTCCCCATGCTCAAATGAAAACAAACATTCATAATTAACTAACTTCATTGTTTGTGATTATTTAAGGGGCCCCGAACAGTGTTTCCTTGTCAAGGCAATTTCGAAAATGACTTGGCTGAGGTTAGCCATGTCCACAAGACACAAGCTACACAACCCAATAACTAATATACCTACCTATCTCCAGAATATTCAGTCGAAGACAAACCCGGAAATGACACGAACTGCGGTCTGGGGGCGCACCTCTACATAAAGCTCGTGGATTTCTGTGTCACCATTAACATCGCCATCTCAAAACTTCGATTCTCTCATCTCGCCGCGTGATGGTCGACACATATGGGAAAAACCGCTATTCCTATTAATGGAGAATTTCCATTAAAACCGTATTATACGGACGATTGATGTGGTTTTTCCTTGATGCAGATGACCCAATTTAATACATTTACCTTCGAACAGCAATAGCATCTAGCCAATGACCAAACACGGAGACATGTGTGGTGTCGTGTAGCATGATTGCACAATGTGCTTGACGGTATGTGCGATGTCTTTAATAAATACCCTCATGCAGGTGTAGTGTAGTGTACAAAGTCATCGGGATTCAATTAAAATTGAATTTCTTCTATTTTTGACACAGTGCAAGGGAAAATGGAATGTTCATACATGAGAGAACATACACCGCGGAAATAGTTACCTTAATTGATGGCTTGTATCTTGCACTATTTTTATTTAGACTTACACAATACACAACTGCTATTGATGAAAAAATGTAAACTTGGTCTTCCCTTACAGCAAAACAAATTTAGGTACACCATTTGCCTAAAAAATACTTTACAAAATCCTTATCATCCCGGCGGCGCTACTCTTCAAAGTTCAAATACCAAATCAAATTCGAATCATAAAAAAATCGAAAGACGAAATTCGGATGAAATAATTCGAATGACGATTTTGCAAATCTTTGGAGTGGAGGTTTTTGCGATTTTGTGTTTAAAAAATGATTGGAAAATTGTTCACCATTTTCATTAGATTTAGTAATTCGAATGATCACTCGATTATTCCAATCATTCGAATACTCGATTATTGGAATCATTCGATTATGCCCATCACTCATGGACAACATCGGTTGAAAACTCTAAGGTTGTTTCGAGAGAAAAATTCTTCGATTTATTTTTTGTTGCGTCTGCTTAAATGGAGCATGCCCATACTGACTGGTCGATAAGCTCCATATGCCCCTTCTACAAAGAAGGCGATCCTATGTCATGCAAAAACTACCGTGGCATATCACTGCTTAATTTTGCATACAAAAATCTATCCAAAGTACTGTGTGAAGGTCTGAAACCGTTCTGCAACACTATCATCGGCACGTACCATAATGGCTTCAGACCAGGCAGAACAACGATAGACCAAATTATTCAGACTGAGGTTAATCCTGGAAAAAACTTCATCAACTTCAATGCTCATCAAATCATCCATAGCTATGAGCTGATGGTGGCGATGTTTGAGTTCGGGATCCCGGACAAAACTGATCCAGCTGTGTCGTATGACGCTAAGGAATACGCATTGCAGTTTACAAATGGGTAACAGCTCTACTGAATTGTTTCAAACATGAGCAGTGCTTAAACAAGGAGATCTGCTGTCATGTGACTACTTCAACATAGAACTGGGGCACAAAGCGCGCAAGGCAAGTGTGAGCACGGGAAACACTATCTTCAACAAATTCAACCAGCTTTTAGGCTATCCAGACGACATAGACATCACCGGTCCGATCCCAAGGAGCTGTGGTTGAGGCCTTCACAGCAATTAAATAACAGGTGAAACTCGTTGGTCTTGAAGTGAATGACGACAAAACAAAGTACATATGCTGTCAACAAACATAAGAACCACCACCACCGCCTGGGACATAACGTCACTGTTGGTAGCAGCAATTTCGAGGACGATAAGTAAAAAAGGGGCCCTTTCGAATGAAAAATTCTTCTACTGATTTTCAGTCCCGTATGTGACGGTGGCGAATGGGGAAGAAGGTTCAACCGAGAACTGTACGAGCTGTAGGGCTTCACGATATTCGATAAAAATATCGGTATCGTATGGAAAGTCGATACGATAATCGACACGATATCCAGTACCTGCGATACCGATATCGATACGATAAACGTGTTTATAAAATTGTCGATATTATCGTATCGCCGATAAGCACTGGCCGATAATTATCGAATTTATCGTATCGACTGAAAGAATCCTATTTTCGACACCGCGTGCTCAAAATTCAAATTTTCTTTCAAGCATTTACTAATAGTAGTTTACTCGCAGTAATACACATATTTGATTGTTTTTTTATGCGTTCGCTCGTGCTTTCGTTGTCGATCGTCTTTTGTAAGAACCCAATGGACATCGATACTGGAACGAAACGCGTCATTTGTTTTCGAGACATTATTATTTCATATAATAGGTAGTTGAAAGGTTGTCTTCATCTATAGTCATATATATGTATATAAATGCACCTCTAAAAATAAAGTCTGTAAGGGGTTGGAGTATCAAGCCGAAACCATAACAACAGATCACACAAAAATGTACACCGTTCTATATTTTTCTCTTAGAACGATTATGGGATTGTGAGCTTTCAACAAATGTCGATTTAAAATTGCAGGTTCGGATAGTCTATAATCAAAAAAAATAATTTTGAATAGCTTGCGTTTCACTTTTTGCCTCGCTATAATAGTAAAATAAAATATCGATATTTTATCGAGTATCGTATCGGTATCGTATCGAAGTCGATAACGATACGATAAATTAGTCTTAAAATTATCGCCGATACCGATACGATACGATAAAATTATTTGTTACTCGATACGATACCGATAAAAACGAATAATATCGGTATCGTATCGTATGGTGAAGTCCTAACGAGCTGTAACAAGATGTGGATGTAATCCAGAAGGAGAGGAAAAGACGACTACATTGGCTCGGCCACATCGAGCGAATGGACTACAACGCCACAGCCAAGAAAGTCTTCTCATCCCAGCCCCCGGTTCGAGACGGCAAGAAAGACCGAACCTACAGTATAATGAACAAGTGACTGCGGATGCCAGAGCGCTTGGTTTCGGAGAGTGGATGTAATTATATACATAAGAAAAACATTAAAAATAGTTAGAAACATTTTAATTTTAAATTAAGACTTTAACTCAGGAGAAACCAAATGAAACTAGCAGCAAAGAAAATTTTCAATAGACTTTTTAAACAGAATGCAGTTGTTGACTCTTCTCAAGTCGGCAGGTACGGAGTTCCACAGACCCACGGCGTACACAAAAAATTGTCGTTTAGAAACAACGTACCTATATGTTGGTAAGATAAGGATGTTGCTTCTACGCGACTGCGGAAAAATAATCTTTTCGTACAGGTAGTCAGGTGTACCAGTCTGAATCAAATTAAACAAAAACATTAACACCCTGCTATCTAGGTAACTATGTAAAGGCATGTTGTAAATCTTATTTGCGTATTGTGAGATGTGATCGAACCGACGGATACCATAAATAAAACGAGCGATGTTATTAAAAGCAACTTGAAGTTTTCTCTCATTCCTACTATCAGTTTTGCAGAAAAGAAGATGTCCATACAGTAGAACAGGTAGAAGAAGAGTTTTAGCCAAGAGGTTTTTAATTTTAAATGGAAGACAGCCACCTGTGGTATTGAGGACCCTGAGCGCACCGTACGTTTTACCGATTGCACAAGTCAGATGATCCTCCCAGGTTAGGGTTTGATTGAAAGTTATGCCTAAGTTTTTCACAGTTGCATCCTCGACCATACCAATGGGATAACTTAGATACATTTGTACATCGTCCGCGTACATAAGTATCTTACAATATTTTAGAACCTCCGGAAGATCGTTGATGAACAGCGAAAAAAGTAGTGGTCCAAGAATTGACCCTTGTGGGACACCGGAATTGTTTGGGAGAAAATCAGAAAGATTAGAATTGAAAGATACAGCTTGAGTTCTTCCTGATAGATAGTTACGAATAAGATTTAACGCAGTTCTATCAAAATTGTAATTTTCGCTCAGTTTTTTCAACATGTGCATGCGAAGAACTGGTCACGATGGAAGGCTGCAGTATCTTAGGCTGAGATCCTTGATTGTAAGCCAGATAAGCAAGCAAAGGAAATTAAATGGAGAATAGAGACGAAGATTCAACCAAGAACTGTACGATCTTTTCAGTGGCACAGCCCTAACTAGAAAAGTAAAGGTCCAACGACCCAGATGTTTGGGTCAGGTAGAGCGAATGGAAATTTATATTCTGGCCCATGGAGTCTTCGAATACAACCCGGAAAGCCATGCGTCACAGAAAGGGAGGAAACTCAGGTGGAAGTAGATTAATTTTTGTAAATTTTGGCAAACAAATTGACGTTGTGTCCATCATTTAAAAAGAGGCTTACCAAAATACAATCTGTTACAAAAACATAGAAGTTTAACCAAAACCTGCAATTCACATTGGGTCAACAAACATGCTCTCTTTAATTGCCGTACCGACCTCTACAAAACTTAAAAATTCTCCAGTGTTTCCTTAAATGAATGAACCCAATAATAATAATTTACTGTGTCAAGCAAATGTAAGGAGTTCAATTATTGCTCTCACTTACTTTAGGTACCTATTTTATTTGTGACCTCAACAATATCAAAACATTCAAAATTCTGATTCCCCACTTTGTACAAACATTTGTAAAATATTCAAATTAACGACCTCAATATGAAAATGTATAACTTCTGACGTCGTCGGTCGTATGAATGTGGCGATTGTCACAATCTGCCTGGTCATGTTTTCCAATGGAAAATTTAACTCTTCATTTGGCCTCTGCAAGCCCGGCCAACATGTTATCTCGACACTATGCAGCCAGGGCACAGTTCCTAAGTCCTTCTCACTTCAAGTCCCATTAGTTTGAAGTCAGATTCTATGTCCCAAGCTCAATATACCCAAACCCAAGTCAACGAAAATATATCAGGTATGAATTTCGGAAGTCGTTAAATATTCATGCGATATAAGTGCTATATTCTCTCTTTCCCTCTCTCCCACTATCTCTGACAGCATGCCTATACCATTATTACCCATTAATTTGGAAGTCAATGAGTGAGGATGACACTCCATAGAACAGGTTTTGTTGGAGGTGTCACTTCTGGGTGACTTTGTGTTCGATGCCATATCCCATATCACATCCGTTTCGTTCTTATTGCATTTTGAATTTCGAATGGAAATTATTTTGAATTCTGGGTGAATTATTGGCATTACAGAAGATTGTGTTTGATTCTTGGTGCTGGCTGTGTGTAGCATTACAGGGCACAAGGCAAGTACGTTAAATTAGTAATAGATTCTTTGAATTTTTAAATGAAGTCTTAATGGCTCGGCTTTTGAGTTGAGGATCAGGTTATGGTGATGCAATTTATTGGAATGGGGTTATTTGACTTTACATATAAATTTAATACCAAATGTTTGCCAGGATAAGCAAACAAAAACAAGAGGTTCAAAGAACAAGTGATTGATCTTCTGCTCAAATAACTTTCATTGGTATACTTTCTTGTTTGTAAATTGTAATCCAAGGCCGTAGCCAAGGGTGCTTTGACTGCTGAAGCAGACGACTTCGGTGTTGAACTGTTAAAATAATCAAAACATTTGTTGCTTCGAATCGGGAGATAAATGTTTCGTCGATTATTGTCAGATTACTAGTTTCGTCGAAGAAGAAGTTTCCTAGTAGGAACATCCAAGCTCGGACAGTTGAAAGTCATCTTGTTGAAGCTGAATTTGTCAAAATACCGTTCATTAATTCAATCTGTATAGCCAAGTCACCATGGATGAATAAAGCGTTCAACGAAACGTTCAAATTATAATAAATAGATGTTTACTCGGACAACGTTCTTCGCGCTTCACCTAATGTACGATCGGCAATACCGTTCTACCGAAAGGACAGCGAAATGAAATGGACAAGGTTGAGTCAAAGATGCGGTAAGTAATAATAATAACCACAACTTCTCGTGTTAATTTTGACATGCAACCTTTTAAAATTCATCTAAACAACTGAATTCATCATCAGTTGCATTATACGCTCACCCGGCAACAGGTATGGCAGTGCCTCCAAAGGATACTACATCGGGAGCTCCACACCGTGAATCTGGAGTACAGGATAGCCAAAAACGAACTGGAGTACGCTTGAATCATGTTTCTAAATGCTATTCGGTACCACAGTCATTGCTCAGAAAGTACAAAGCGTTCAGGAAGAGACTGCTGGCCATCAAGCCTAGATGGGAAAAACAAGCCGTTACCGGATGTAATACTCAGTAACAACAGCAACAGATAAGGTCAAAGCCTTTGCCAAAGCTACTCCGTTAACAGACCCAGCTTTACGAATGTATATCGACACCTCCATCTAAATGATTCAGCAACTGGCATGTATCCCTACGGAATAACATCAGCAAAATACTAAAAGAAATCATCCCGAGGAGGCTTAAGAGATTTTGCAACGAGTGTAACATCAGTCCCGACATGCAATTTGGGTTCCACAAAGGCTGTACCCTTCGCTAAAATTCCAGTCTGACGTCACTTCTGCTCACCGTGTTACTGTATGATGCTTTCCGGATGTTGAGAAAGCATTCGACAGTGTTTGGAGTGAGGCTCTCATCCACAAGCTCCGTCTTATAGGTATGAAACAGAGACAGAACAAATAATTAATTTCTTTTCTTTCTTCCAGAAAGTGTTTCGTGGAAGCTGAAAACAACAAGTCAACAATAATGAACATTTTAGATGTGAGAATTATGTAGTGGCTGGAGTTTGGCGGCAGCAGGCAGAAACCTAATTCTGAAGTTCCCTAATGGATTCACAATTCAAGCAAAAAAGAACGCAAAATACCTTGTAGTCAACTTCAACTATAGCTGTTTCGTTTCAACCCGCATGCAAGGGCAGTGCTAACCAAAGCTTACCTAGCTTTCCAATATCGGTAGACCGGACTTAGCAGAACAACCAAGGTGCTAGTATACAAACACTACTCACGGCTGTGATCACCATATCCTTCTTAAATTTAAGTTTAAGCTTATTAGATTTTAAAAGGAATACATTAAGACAAAGTCTTTTATAGTACAGCAGTATGACAAAGAATTGCAATTATAAATAAATGAAACCAAAAAAAGCAAGCATCTACTTTATGAAAGAAAGCTCCTAATGAATTGCACTGGACTGAACGTCGATTGGCAGAGGTGCAAGTAGGTAAATGCAATTGAAAATTAACTCTCTTCAAAGTAGAGTGAATTCGCTGGAACAATTACAATTGGAGAATACTGTGGAGATTATTGGTATCCCAGACTTGACTAGAGAGAATGCCTTAGATAAAGCTCTTAAGCTTTTCTCTGTTGGACTGGACGAGAATATACGCGAAGAACATATAGATAACGTGTACGTAAAGAAAATTACAAGTGATAAACCGAGTGGCTCTCATACAAATAATTCTAAACCTAAAGCTACAAGCGTATTGTGCGTAAAATTCTGTTCTCTGAGCACCAAACGAAGGCTTATGAAGAAAACAGTGGCGTTCAAAAAAAATTTGACAGCCAAAGTTTTTGGAAATAATTTCAGCCAAAATAACACCATCTATATAAATAACAGTTTGTCTTACCATAATAGAGAACTTCGTAAAGCTGCCCAGATTGTTAAAA
>CAKKXW010000033.1:9788-20875 GCA_920937365.1 Sphaerophoria rueppellii | reverse complement strand
AAAATAAATAATTAAGTAAAACGTTCAATGTCATTTATTCTAATATATTAATATAATAATAATATATAAATATAATAATATTTCAAACCTTCTAACTCTTTTATTCTACTTCTTTTACCACAGCTTTAAGCTACGCTAAAGAGTGTCTCTTAATTTGTTTTGTTTCGGTTACATTCTAAATTATGTTATTCGGAAGATCACTAATTGCTTGTACATATACATATTGTTCGTTTATAATTTTTTTCTGGATTTACTAAGATTGTATAATTTCGTTTGCACCATTTTCTTCATCTTATTTTCTCAATCTTCCAAACTTTATAATAATATAAATATATAATAATAATATAATTATATAATCTTATTTACTGTAACTTGCAAAATGAATTAATAAATAAAAATACAATAAATAAAATATCTATTTCAGCAACAAGCAACTTTACGAAGTTGACCGAATTAAGCCACTGTGCAGTGGGCTGTATTTTAGTGACGCAGCAAGGAAGATATTTTGCAAATGTTGCCAATCAAACTAATCCACTGGTAAGGACGGCTTATGATGAACTACATTCCGAAAGACTTTACCTGAAATATCCCCGAGGAAATGACAACGAACAACGCTGAAGCAATGTTATTGAATAAAGTAAATAAAACTTGGCTTATATTAAAGTTCTGGTACTTTTCCAAACCCAAGATAGACGAGCTTATCTCAGCCTAAGACCAAAAGTTCCTCGCAGATTTTCAGCAGCTCTATGTGGTGACAACATGCGTACTTTTCGAAAAGGGAATGTCGGTTCTGGAAAACAAATTTTACCGAATGAAGTGTATTGAACAGATTAAAAGATGGAGGACGAGACTGCATAGCGTAGTGAGAAAAGAGAATTTTTAGCTATTCACCTCAAAGATATCTAAGCGGCCTAGAAACTCAAAACAATCCCCGGTTCATACAAAGATGAACTTTTCTTCAGGTTCAGAACCAGAACACATTAGGTGTGTTTTTTTGGCAAACCTATCCACCTATTAGAAAAACAAACTTCTTACTCTGGATAAAAGGAGAACTATTTATCTATTTTATTTTGACTCTTGAATATTTTATTGGCTCTTGTGTTCTACTCGCGAGCTTTTTATGGCTCTTGTTTAGCTACATGTGCTCTACGGCAGTCATCGTCAAAACAGAGGTTTCGTTGTGGTGGCCGTGTAAACCCCAGCACTTAAGAGGCGGCATCTCTGATGGGTGCAATGCCTTGCGATTGTAGCCATTTGACGTCGAATTTCCTCCTAGCATTTTCATGTGTTGGCCTTGATCGGGATATCCGAATTCGTACCTTGACTTCAACAAGGTAGTGGAGTGGTCCGAGACGATGTGTGCGGACATCTTGCATGCAAGAGAAGTGCTATGCGTCGGTCGCAATATGATCAATCTGGTTGAAGGTTGACTGATCAGGAGATTCCCATATCTCTTAGTGAATATCGAAATGTGGGAATCACGTACTTTGTACCACTACGTCCCGCCCCACAGCGAAGTCGATTAGCCTAAATCCGTTATCGGAGGTGGAGTCGTGTAGGCTTTGTTGTCTGATCATTCCACCAAAGATTTCTTCTCTATCCAACTTAGCATATTAAATTCTCCAAGGACAATTTTAGTGTCATAGCTAGGCTAGAACATTGCATTGTCAAGGAGCTCGTAGAACCTGTTTTTAGTGGGGGCGGTAGCTTTGATGAGGCTAATGTTGGTGAATTTAGCTGTGATGCGGATTGTCGTTGTGGGCTCAATTACTGCGTTGAAACTCAGGACCTTCCTCCTGAGTCGAGTTCCAACTTCAAATCCACATCCAAATCCAAAATCACAGTTTATCATTTTGCTTAGGCTGGACCATCCCATCGCATTTTTTGGATGGTGGTTAGGACTTGATAGACAGGTTTCTGTGGACGCTTGTGTCCTCTTGAATGCCACTGTGTTTACCCTTCGAACATTCCATATATGACACCTGAGTGGAAATTCGCTGCTAATTTGGTTTGGCCATTCAAATGGGTTTTTAGCTCTTCACTGAAAAATCACTTTTTTTCTGTCTAACATCTACCAATATTAAAAGGAAAAACAACTAGAACAACTATTTTGCGCAAAAGGTATATTTGTTTATTAGTGAACAACAACCGCACCCACTTATGATCGGAAACCGACTGACTATATCATCCTTCCATTTCCAACCACACGATCGTGGGCCTCGTAGTTTTCGTTTTACTCATGTTTTGTGACTGAGGAAAGGGATCAATTTTATCCCTCGTGCAATGTCACGCAACACCAACTGCTGTCCTTCAAAATAAATCCTGGCTACGCTGCTGTTTACTCTCTTGAGGAATTTATAATCTCATCTCTCATGTAATAAAATCCTCATATTTGTTACCTGGAAATACCATCAAGCATAAAGTATACATCACACATCCATCAGTGTTTCCTTCAATAAACTAGATTTAAGGGATAGGTTCCGATATAATTTTCTTGACCTAGTTAAATCTCAATCCAAAAAATAATATCCTTCTATGTCATGTAACTTTAATATTACATTTTGAAGTCATAGGCATATTTCAAAAATCACAAAGTGAAGTCAGATGAAAAAACTTGTCAAATTTGGTAGTCAAATGTGTCAAAAACTTAAAATGTAGGTTAAGTAAATTGAATATTCAATCAACTTGATATTGATGTAAATTTATTAATCTGTTGGAAACAAATAACTTTTCTTCCAATTCCTTAGGCAGGTATTGAGCTTTTCTAAGAAGTCTGAAATTAAAGTTGGTTTTGAATCTGGCCCTTGGGTCAGGCTTGTGGGGATTATCGAGAAGTTAAGATGCCTTTTTCATTTACTAAAGGAGGTCAGTTTGAGGTTTAGGTAAAGAGATGTTAAAAGTCAAAGAAATGTCTACAAACGATTCTTACAACATTTTGGAAGACATAAAATTTAACGTTGAAGTCTCTCAGGTTTTGTTAGTCTCAAATTGCTTTGATTTGTTTTCATGTCTCATGAAATCATCATCATTAACTGAAATAACAGTCTTTCTTAAGCAAATACCTATCTTGATACCTTCCCTCACAAAATGTCCTAAAATTTCTCGCCTGTAATTATTGTAAACAATGTTAACAGTGCAAATATCAAATCAGACATCCGTAAGTGGCCTTATAGTCCCTATGTGCCTCAACAATTTCCAGAAATCATTTGTAACACACAATAATCGCCATATTACCAACGAAGTTTCAGCACTTTGCACAACTTTAACCACTTTTGGCCCTGATTCAGCTCTTGGTGTCCATAATAATCGTTTCATTTACACAATCTCAAAAACTTGTTTCTCTTTACAAAACAGTTCCAAATCGCCATTTACTGCAAAACAGCAAACTGCAATCAACAAGTACCTTGTGCGAGTCTCTGATGCATCTAAAATTATGTTCGCGTTCGTCCGCTTCCGGTTGCCAGAATTTTCCACTTAAACCATCACACTGATTTTAGAATTTGGACTTTTGCCATATTGCCGCAGCAGTTGCTAAGCAAAAATGCAACCACTGTTATTACAGTCGAAGAAGGAGGCAATTCTAAATCTGCTTCACGACTTGTATAGCTATGCCAATCTAGAGTTCTACCGGTATAGGTATGCAGTTGTTGCAATAAAACTAGGAGTTCACAAATATTGGTGTTTGTAATTTCGTCTGTTTACTGGACTTTTAATTGCGGGTTAATAACTGTTATTTCTGTAATTAAGCGCAAACGCTTGCAAGCAGCAATGTTAAGCACACAAATGCACTTTGACTTTCGGCATTGCCAAAGGATAACATTATGAGTTTCGCATTGAGCTGAGCACAAATTGAAATAACTTTCTGAAGAGTAAGCACAAACATTTTGGAAGCTGTTCAGCTTTGTTATCGATAGATTTATGAAGACTGATTAGAGCTCGAGGTTTATGCAAATATTTTGCCAAAGGATATTGATTGGGGGACCTGTACTCGAACGGGAATATTGTATGAATATTTTGCACTTCATTAGCCGACAACTTGATTTTTTTCTTTAATGAGAACATTAATGAAACTGGAATAAGAAATACAATTTACGTACGTATAAGAAGATGCTAGACAACTTATTTTCATGCAATTTTCGAGCAAAAGAAACAAATGGTTGAATGGAGTGAGAAGAGCATGTGTAAAATAAAACGAGCATTAATCATTGAATTTGGCCAAAAATTTTAACGAAACGTTACTAATTTAATGCCACCTCCTAGGCTTTGAGTCACGAACCGCCGAATGTTCGGCCAGACTTTTGTGAAGCGACGACCACCAACAGCACACTAAGAAGTCGTCAAAACGTAAAATTACGCCTCCAAAGATATTCCGCTCTCAATTAAAGAAACTGTGAAAAGTTTTACGTCGGAGCCTAGCAATTAAGCCTTATCCGACGTGTGACCATTCACAATGGTATCTATTTATGAGTGTTGATATTCAACCTGATGATCCACCAGCATGCAAAAGCACACCTCAACTTTCAAAGAAAGAAGCGGGTACCCTGCATCTAGATTCACACCAGTACCAATTGAATTAGTGCCAGCTCTTATTCATCTTGGTTTGATTCTAGACTACTATTCATGCAAAACACGGAACTGCACTCAAACTTCAGTCACCGAAAGAAGAGCCGTTGTCCGGTCACGGAAACTTCACTCAACTTTCAGTCTGAAAGAAAAGCCGTAAACCGTGATTTGCGAATAGCAGCTGAGGCCAACAACCTCCGGGAAGGTCCATCCCACTAGTGAGGTGGCAAAACCTCACTATCCGCGGTACCCAATTGCCCCTGGTTGAGGGGTTGGTGCCACATTTTAGTTTTGCATAACCATTCGTTATTCATCATTGTTTTTTGTGATCTTTTGTTGTTTTGCAGCTTTTATCCAACTGGCGGATGAGGGACACCGCTCACCCTCTGTCAAGTATATCCACATTGATCGAAGGGATGAATCAGCCAATCAAAGGACACACCCAACGGGGCATCTCATTTCATTAACTCTTATCCACATTCGGTACTCGTTGATCGTATTTCCTCATTTAATACATACTTAGATATATTGTCTTTTGAGGATCGCATTAATCTTGATCATACGTCCTGCTTCAATCCATTCCATTAGACTAAAGCTGCCTACGTCCGCAGTTCATGGCAATAAATTGACAAGAACCTCTCACAGGCACCACAAGAAGGTGTAGGTCAGCACTTTTACTTACTGGGGAACATGTAGTCGGAAACATGTTTCCTTTCTAAATTTCCAGGTCCATAATTTTACCTCCACTCAATTAAAGTCAGAACTAGTGGTGTTGCGTGGCTTGTTACCTCATATTGTAGGAACGACATATCGTCAAAGTCATAATTATTTTAAATCGTCGACGGTAAAAAAATTGGTTATTATTCGACCATATCGCTCCGAATTGACTGTCACCGTCCGACCATTGGTATCTTATCTTCGAAAAAATAGCAGTAAGACCTTTCGAACGTAGAGCACACCAAACAGTCACTTTTTGTAGATGCAATGGTACCTCTTCGATAACTACCGAGTGAAAAAATGTGCCTCATCGACAGAGAAAATGTTGTCCCAAAAACCAAAGAACCGTACCTACCGCGGCGTTGTGAATGGTAAGCAGGCTTCAATTGATGCGTTATTTGAACTTTGTAAGGACGGTGATGCAAATCCAAATGCAAAATACGCCAAAGTGAGAGTAACGACACGTTCAATTGCTTCAATCGTTGGAAAATCGGTTAATTCGTGATATCTGCAACACTATTGTGATTGCAACAGCAACATTTTCGACTGAACGTACATTGCGATATCTGTAACGCTTCTACGCCATATCAACTTGAAGCCAAGAAACGAATGATCCGTTATATATTAAAATGTGAAATATCCAGCATTCTGCGAATCGTTCTTTCGAACGAAGCGCGTCACACAACGTTCCCTGAACAGAGCAGCCTAAGATACTGCAGACTTCCATAGAGAACGGTCCCTCGCATGCAAGGTCCAGTCGCCAAAACCAAGCACTCTGGTTCCTCAGTCATCAGTCACTTGGTGCTTGTATTGTCGTCGGTGCTTTCCTTGTCGTCTTAAACCTAGGGACTGCGATGAAAATTTATTTACACTATCAGAATTGGTCGAAGAGGCTTATAGCAAGCACAGTCTTACGACGCACGGTTTGCCAAATAGTAGACTATTATACCACCGGCTCATCACTTAGGTGCAGTGTTAGTTGTTAGTAAGCAAACATTATAAAACAACACTAACATTGATGAAACAGAAACAAAACAGTTAACAAAATAAGATTAAAGGAGAAGGAGCGTTGCCGTATGTATATTCGCTCCATGTGGGCGAGCCAATATATACGTCTTTTCATGGCAACATCCACATCTTGGTATACCTCGTACAGTTTGCGGGTGAACCTTCTTCTCCATTCGCCACCGTCGCATAGGGGACCGAAGCCTTGGAGCTAGGAGGAGCTAGGTGGATTTGTTGAAGAAAGTGTTATCCGTGCTCACACCTGCCTAACGCAACAGATATTGCTATGTTGAAGAATTCATATGACAGCACACCTTCTTGTCTAAACCCTGCACATGTTTGAAACAACTCGGATGAGCTGTTACCCATTTGCACACTGCACTGCGTATTGTTTATTGTCATGCGGCACAGTTGGATCAGTATGTTCGGGATACCGAATTCAGACATCGCCATCACAAGCTCTTGGAGTTGGATGCTATCATGAGCAGCTTTGAAGTCGATGAAAAAATGGTGGGTTTCGACTTGAAATTAGTTGGTCTTTTCCAGGATTTGCCTCAGCGTGAATATTTGGTCTATCGTTGTTCTGCCTGGGCTAAGGCCTCACTGGTACGTGCCGATTATAGTGTTGGAGAACGGTTTAAGACGCTCACACAGTACTTTGGATAGGATTTTGTATGCAACATTAAGCAGGTATATGCCACTGTAGTTTTTGAATGACAAAGGATAGCCTTTTTTGTAGATGAGGCATATGGAGCTTATCGACCTGTCAGTGAACATGCATTCTTCCTTCCACACTTTGTTGATGAACTGGTGCATACTTAGAGTTCCGAAGGTATGCCATCCGATCCGGCGGACTTGTTATATTTTAGCTTTTGAATGGCTCTTTCTACCTCTTATTTGCTGGGGGCTGAGACTGGATTTTCATTGACTGGCCTCGATTCTCTTTCGTCATTGGCTTGCTCGAAATTTTGCGCATTCAGCAGCTGCTGGGAAGTGCTGTTTGAATACATACCTCTACAATTTCCCTGTGTTTCGATGACTAAGTTTACTTCACTGTTTCGAAGAGCCTGTGTCCCGGTTGTAAAATCAAAAGCAAATTGCTTCGACCTTTTAAAGAAACGTCGGGTGTTGTTCTTTGCCCGAGACTCTTCTAGATCTTTTAGCTGAGAAACTGCGGATGCTCTTTTCTTCCTTCGCAGGGTCTATTTCTCATTTCTCCTTTTTGTTCAGTACTCTTCTCTTGGTGCTCTTCTTTTCAGTTGCTGTTCATTTTCCGCCTCTCTTTTCAATAACGTACGCGCATTCGTCATCATACTACGGTCCTATTTCGGGAGTGCCTGGTAATCTATGGTGGTTTGGGCAACATTTTTAATTATTTACGTTATTGGTTCCACAAGGTGGTGACATCTGTGGTATTTGGAAGGACGGCGGAGAGTCGCTCACTGTAGTCTCTTGCATTTTTCGGGGTGCTTAATCAACCGAAGTTGAACTTCTTTCATTGGACCCCACATGGTTTTATGTCATTTGACGAACGAGCTTGGCAGGGATTCCAAAACTGTAGAACTGCAAACGTGCACTATTTCTTACTTCTTCTAATCGTCTTCTATTAGGTACAGCGTTTATGTCAAAAACTTTTCACTACTTTCCTTTCTAGTCACACCACAACATCAAAACCTGATGTCAAAGTTTCTCTGTTCATCTCATTCTGTTTAATAAAATGTTTTGAGTATAAAATCTTAGGCTAATCCTCCTTAATTTGAAACACTTTATAATCCCCAAGTTTTCTAAAAGACTTATCGAATCTTTGATAGATCATCATCTTTAACAACTTTCTCTTCTCAATCACCTAACTACCACTTCAAGTCCCTCATAAAATCTTGTTCAAAATTGTCTAATCTTCAAATTGCAATGGCACTCAAAACTTCTTTCCACAAACTTTACTATCATATTCCGATAAATGGTAATCGACAAACTGAACATCTTACAGTTCGAAGTCTTTCGGATACCATCTTAAACGCTTCGGTTTTCTGTTTGAGAACCAAAAGACAACGACACAACCAATTGTCAACCGAAAGAAACTCGAGTATATACCAGGGGCATCACACAATTTGCCATGTTGATGTATGTAATTGCTTTTGGTCAAAAGTTTTTAAAAGCAATTTTAATGGCTCAGTTAGCTCGAAGCGATTCTTGAAAATTTGATTTCCTTTCAATAATTCTGTTTCATCCTTTTGCAGTTGGTGTGGTGTGCCCGAAGGACGTAGGTATAGTGTTGGCTCAAGAAGAAGGTACACAAACGCTTCCAAATTGTATGGGATACCTTTTGCTTTCTGTTTTCATTTCCAAACAACTCACCAACAACAAATCACTTTTCCAGTGAAAAACAAAGAAAATAAAAAAGAGTTGATTCCTTTTGAAACTTTTCCAAATGGCTTGAATTGCATTTGCCTGAGCTCTTTAAATGGGCTTCTATTAAGTACACCTGTATCATCATCTCCATTGCTCGACGAATGTCGGCAGCTTAAAGCTTCAGCCAACTCAATCGGCTCACCTTTATGTTTTCCGTCCGTTTCGTTCCCTGTTCTTCGACAATTCTCTCAGATATTTCTTGAAAAATAAACGACAACCAGCCGGGATCGATGGATAAAGTTTGCTTTTAAGCGACATTAAATGGCTCCTCCATCCAAGTGTTAACACTTTTCTGGAAGGAGTAAGAAAAAAGGTAGCTAGGGTAAGAGGAATACCTGCAACACCATATCGAAACGAATAGCTCCGCATTCCGCTTTGCCTTATGGATAATTGTCGAAACGAAATGATTCTTTTAACAGTTTCATTCAAAACGGCTAATAGATGACTTTGAAATCACGCCGATAGCATTCAAAGCCAACAATGATTTCGATACGAAATAATCGAACCACCCACACACCGCTCTATCCGATATCGAAATCGAAGACGACGACGATATTCAAAAAGTAACTTTTGTGTGCGAAGCGGAACAAAAAAGAAAACAACCCTTTTTGCTTCGGTTCAATCAGGTGGATTGGAGAACTTTTTATATTGGATTGATTGAAATTAAAAAGTTCTATGTAATTCCAAAAGAATGAGGAGCAATTTCAATTCGAATTCCGATCCTGTTTCTTATACGCAGAACACGGGGCCACTCCGACCGCCTCCTTCGAGTACCTACTTTACGGGTAAAATATTGAAAAAGAAAAAAATGAAACACATTATGAATCACAAAAGTAGAAAAACGAAGTGAAACAAAAAAACAAAAAAACAAAAAAGACGAAACGATTTCGCAGCAATTTGAAGTGGAAAACTTTTTCAATTCGACTTTTGCAAGCCGAGAACTAGATTGAAAGCCAACAAGAAGAAAAATTATCAAGAAAAAAAAAAATAATAATAATTTTCACTTTTCCGAATATTAATTAATATGAACTTTGAGGTGGAACACTTCGGGTGGGGTATTGGTTGCCTTGGAGATCAACCTTTTCTCGAGGGGCAAAGTGGCAAGATGCCATTAAAACAACTATAAGATTCAATCAAAGAAGATGATTGGAAACTTGTTCGTTATTTCTTGGGATATCAATTTCGGTGGTCACAATTAGGAATAGGTACAGTAAGGAGGCCTTTGAAGGTCACTTCAAAATACAAGATTTCTTCACTAAGCAACAAAGATTTGGTTTGTTTTCCTCAAGTATTGCGATTCACCTGTCGTTTTTTTGCTCTTCATCTGTCCAGAACCAGGGCACCAGGCTCTTCGAAACAGTGAAGGAAACCTAGTCAACGAGTCACGGGGAATTGTAGATTCACCATTCACCTATGTATGCAGCAAGCCAATGTCGAAAGAGAGGCGAGACCAGTTAATGAAGACCCAGTCTCAGCCCCAGCACAGAAGAGGTAGAAGAGCCAACCAAAAGCTTAAAAAAATAAGAAGTTCACCGGGTTGGATGGCATGGCATACATGCAGAGTTCATTAAATATGGAGGAGTTGTTTTGACTAACCGGATGTACCATGTCATCAAAAAAGAGTTGGAGGAAGAATACATGTTCTTTAGGATACTACAAGTGCCAGAAAGGGGCGCGGCGTGTAGGGGCAAAAGGAGGATAAATAGAGCGAAGGACACTTGGTTTGAGAACGCCAAGCTGCCGATTCAAACAGTGCTCCTCCTCACTTATTGTTTTGCTCGGAAAACCTCTTACAATGAGGTGCAGGATGAAGAATTTACGGAGTCCGGAACCACCCTTGTCAACGAGAACCATAGCGGACTGGTTCAATTACTGCCGCGAATTGATTATCGACGACTTCTTGAAATGGCAAGAAGAAGCCCCAAGAATTGGTGGTAATGGCTGAGTAGTCTAAATCCACGAGTCTAAGCTCGGGACCCGGAAGTTCCATAAAGGTATTATTAAAATTCTTTCATAATTTCAGGGTGCCGGCCGTGGAGATGGGCATTGGGTGCTTGGGATGATTGAGGATGAGTCTGAGGATCTCCGCCTAGAGGTATGCGACGATAAACTCTCATGTATTCCAAAGTTGTTTGAGCAATTAGTGTGTGACAATTTGGCTGTAGGAATATTATATGCAACCAACAGCATGGCTTTATGCAGAAACGATCCACAGTGACTAATCTGGTTATTTTTTTAAATAAATGTTTAGATGCTTTGGAATGTGGCCAAGAAGTAGATTGTGTTTACACGGACTTCTCGAAGGCTTTTGATCAACTATCTCATGAAATTATCAAGTTTAAATTGAACTCTTACGGCTTCCCACTTTTTTTTAATTTCATGGATTGTCTCTT